>JAGGAW010034432.1:0-25835 GCA_017657375.1 Termitomyces sp. T27
ATCACTGATCCAAATACCATCCATTGTGCGAAAAAATTTCCTAATTCAGTAAGGGGGAAAGGGGGGGGGGGGTCCCTTCGATACCTTAAACATGACTTGGAACCTCATACCCCTGTATGTTTTGTGCGCACCCCTTGGGAATAAATATTGTCAGAGACAACGACGACATCCTCGTTGTGTCGCTCAAAGCCGCCTTAACATTCTCCTTCGTTGAGTCAGTTGGGGGCGAAGTCAGTCGCAGAATTTTTGGTTTCTGGATCTCGAGGCGGCCGTGCAGTGGGTGTATGAGAGTATCACGGCGTTCGGAGGTGATCCTGAGCACATCACGTTGTTGAGTCAGAGTGCGGGCAGTATTGCAATTGATACGTATATGTTTGCACACCCCCGGGATACGAGAGTTAGAGATAAGTGGATTACCAAGGGACGTTGTTGTGTACTGTCTGTATCTATGGTTATTGCCGGAAATTTTCAGGCGTCATTGCAGTCTGGAAAGTGCGAAGTCCATATACATTCACTGATATATTCTTTTCTTAGCTTACATGTCGAGTTCTCGATTTTTCCAGAGCCTATGTCTCAGTTATGATTTATAGTTACAAGCGCAGTTGGGTCTGGTAATGGTATATAGACCACTTTTTATTTTATTATGTCTGCTGACTGACCTTTCCTCAGTGGCCGATGACGCACAGCTGACGTGCATGAAAATAAGTACCTTTCAAGCAACTAGAGGATGCAGTTATCAGCGCCAAGATCGATTTCCTCCTATTCCAGACGGTATTCAAGTTCCCAATAACTATCGACTTCATGCTCATACCGTCTAGGAGTTACATTCTTCTCAGATATACCTACCCGTGCAGCGGCAGGAAGCTTCCTTTAAGTGCCACTCCTTGCTGGGTCGACTCAGAACGAAGCAGACTTCATCGGAGTCTCCGCAGAGATATCCACAGGATTTGACGTTCCGAATTTGGTGGAAAGAGTGGATGATCTGATAACACTGGTGTGTAGATTGAAACCTTTTACTCTGACTGATCAACCCACAACAGAGAGAGGTTGTATAGATTGATTTTACCTGCCCTGTTGGATTGGACACCCTTGATCGTGTAAATGCCCGGGTATCGACATGGAGATATGAATATCAAGATATGATGAGAACAGTACACTCATCCCTTCTCATTCAGATACTCACTGGTACTCCCTGATCTCAGCCGTATTTCCTGCCATTTCACCCCGTCCCGACTTCCGTGCATACCACACATCCGAGCTCCAGTAGTTTTCGGGACTTTCTCCTCACGGGCCACCAGTACCCAGAAGGCTCTTTCAAGATCTATGCAAAGTGCATGGGTGGCATTCATTCGCACGCGATCCTACGCATAGGCTCCCGGATTTCGGATGGCCGCATTATTCGTCGAACGCGACGACACTGGCACAGATTGGGGGCTTTTTTGACAAGACGGGGATTACGTTTAGTGAGAGACGGTTGTTAAACTTTGCGTGTAGCTCGACGGAGACCTTGGGTGCAGTCACGGCTCAGCAGTTAGTGCGCTATTAGGGCCCACTGGCATTCGGGTTCTGATTCAAGAACCATCATGAGTTTCTCCAATTAGTCGCGTTGGTACTGTCTTCCGCTCACTGCTTGTTTATCCTTTGTGAATTCCCATGATGACGCACACACATTGCACGATGCCTTCGCCCACCTTTGCCACTTAGTGAAGCAGTATATTTCAATGACCTAAATCTCATGCTTTGAACTTTGCAAGAAATCGCGCCTACCACATTTTGGACTCCGCTTCAATTCAATGTCGGGATGATCGGACTCTTCAACATCAACTGTTCTCACTATAAGTATCCAGTCTCCAAGGCTATAGCTATGTCGACTGCAAGTCTTCGAATTCTGTATCCTTGCGTCTCCTCATCCCAAGGCCAGGTTGCATCCCCCTGATCCTCCAAGACAGCCGCGCCATCGTAGGCACCCTCGCGGGCTACGACCAAAAATCCAACGTTGTCCTCGGAGATCCCTCTCGGTCTCTACCTCGTCAAAAGCAATATGGCGTGCGTCCCATCGTGCGTCCTTTTCTTGCTCTAACACCCATCCTTGCAGCACGCCCCTGATCGGCAAGATCGACCTGTCTACCATCTGCCCTGCTATCCACTACTGAGCGCAAGCGCGCCCATCATCACTCAAAAGTAGCCTCCTCTTAGTCTTGGTTTGCCGCGTCGTAATTTTCGCGACCGAAACAGTGAAATGTTGTTTGAATACTTCTACATCACCCCAAGTTCATACATATCGAGTCCGTGCTTTACCCTTCATAAAGTCATATTCAATTACTGATTGTCTAATTGATAGATAAAAAATATCCGGCCGTCCTGCAAGTATAGTACATCTTTCTTTTTTTCCTGGGTTCCAAGTCCACAACGCGAGCGATTGTTTCATCTGTCTCACCGATGCTCAACGACGATCTGCCATGGATACGGCCGCGTTCCGTCAGATACGCACCACCAGAGCCTCAAAGAGTTGAGGAGGACGGATATCCTGCGGCATTCGCACATTCGTCCTCGATGTCGTGTCACTCGGCATTGGTCACAAGCTGCATTATGCCCTTCTAAGGTTTGTCCGAGCGCCTCTAGAACGTCGCCTACGGAGACGATGTGTGGCGAGGCGGGAGACGAGGGGAGAATGTGGATGAGCTCCCCTGTGGAGGCAATTATGGCGGTGATGTGATCGGCGCTTGGTATGGTAGCTGGAGCGGTATCGTGGATCGATGTTGGTGAGTGCGATGACGGGTAGTTGCCCTCAAGTACGGGATGTAGTCTGACTTGTTGCCATTGACTACTAGACTCTCCGACTCGTAGTGGTGCAACGGGGAATCGGGGTGGGTTAGGGTTAGGTGGTGGTGGTGGTGGTGGTGGCGACGACGACGACGACCCATAGCTCGCCGAGGAAGAGCCGGGTGCTGTATGCGCCCCGAATACTTCGAGACTGTCGATTCCACCATCCATTTCAATTTCAGGCAGCGGAATCGTCCAGTACATCGATCTTGTATGTGGTGGCGGAGCATCGTCGTATAGCGGCCACCACGACGACATCCAGCTCTCCTCGACGTCTTCCTTTATCATCGGTGTCGGTATCGCCTCCCAACGGTGTCCGCGAATATTTCCTTGCGTGGCCGTCGCTGATGATGGTGTAGCTCGTTCCGTTTCACGTCGCGGATAGCGGTACGCTGGAGTGTAGCAAGAGGTCGTTGAGGACAACACTTGCGCTCTGCCCGACGATGCAGGCCAATACCCCCGGTCTGTGGTCCGTGCGGCGACTGCCGTCCTCGCTACTGTTGCCGATGATGAGGGCCTCAACACAACAGCGACGGAATCCACTCACCTGCGTGTTGGAACGGACTAGAATGCCCGTGCTCGCTCCAGGGAGAACTGTATTGTATGGGAGGTGGAGGGAAGATCATTCGTTCTGGTCTGGTATGGTAGTGGGAGGAAGCAAGTGGGGTGACAGGCTGGCTTTGCGGGGTGACAAAGTACACATAGGAGACGGACGCAAACAAATATCTCGCGGTCACGGTACGCGGCATCCACTGCGGTACGGTACCGCCAAATGCCAGAGTCCATATGGGGATGCTTTCCCCAGCCGTGATTTCAGTGACCAGCGGTAGCTTAGTTAAGCGTACGTCTGTCTGTCGATTCGTTGATTCAGTCGGGGTTAACGCTACTTGTTAATAAGTTTGCAGAACTTCGAGTTTTGCGTGGGATGCAGCAGCTTTTGTGACGTCCATCTCATTCCATAAGCTGCTCGTCGCTTAGCCATGAACAATGAACATGTAAGGATCACTTCGATTGATCGCATTGTCCCACCTTTATAGATACTTCACTCCCACCTTGAAAGTTTTCGATGCCAACGTCCGTTTCCCAGGAAACGGTCTATGTAATACAGAAGAAATCTGAAGATTTACACGTTGGTAAGCTTCTGATAGACGCTTTTATGTTCATCGCCTCATGATCAAGGCGACCTGCAGTTACTTCCATTCTATTTCAACCCTGATCCGATACATTGTGAACGACCTCTGAGCGACTTCCATTGCATGTGTACAATATCTCCTTCCATCTTTTCGACCCTTGGCGCCTATACAAACACTGCCTCTCCTTGCCCCTGTGCTCAAGATTATGTGTCAAACTTTCACGTCCTCGTTTGTCAGCCGTGGCTTGCAAGTGGTGACATAGACTAAGCAGACCAGTTCTTTGTAATCCAATGCTCTGGACAAATAAGGTTAATTTCTAACGGCGTATATCTCTACAAGCCCAGCGCCCTACTCGATGCGGCCATGTGAGGTACCGGTTTGTCCAATCGGAATTCCGTTTTCCTCCCGAGTTGCTTCGCGACCATATTCTACATATGGTATAGGCAAAACACTGCAGGATACACGCTCATGTTTTCCTGAGCTCCAACGGAAACTCACCATACTTCCTAAGAGCTGCGTTCAAACTCTTTCTTGACGTGTCTCTTAGTAATTTGACCACAACGTGTCTGTCACATCGCGTGGATTGGTCATTCTCCTCTTGATCTCGTGGGCAAAACGTCTACGGCTACTGTATGCCTCTATACCCTTGATCATGTCAAGCTCATGAAGACAGAATCACAAGGCATGATTCTTTGATACTTGTGGAAACTTATAGGTCTCCTGTCACGATGTATATATAACATCACTATCAACTTGCCCCCGCATAAAATGCGTTACTACAACTGATGCGGTAGAATGTCTCGTAATCTAATTAACCCACACTTCTCGCGACCCTAGAACCATTATCAACCAGCCTTACCATATGCCTTTACGCATATGCGTGCCTCATTTATGGCCCTCTCTTCTTGAAAATCATGATGGCTTTCCGATGTGGCAAGTTATGCTCGAAGGTAGTCCCCGACATCGATGACTTTGCAGACTCGTGGGTAGAAACAGTGCATGCTTCAGATGATCGTTCGACTTCAATTTCATGAGTTTGAGCTATGGTTTGACTGAGCCGGACCCGAGGGACAATTTCATCGATATTGACGGATCGGAGCCCATCTTGTCTTTCGTCTCCTGGGCTTGAGAACTCAAGCGGCTGACCGTGATCCATAACCATTTCAGCATGACTTAAAAAGGAAACGAACGTTGTGATACCTACTACCGCGAAAGTCACGGTATCGATATCCTTTGTTGCAGACTCGCGTTTAGTCTCAGACGGTAAGAACACAACTGAGCTTACATACCTCGCAGTTTTCCCTCTCTACATCAAGTAACATGGTCATGCTGGATTGCAAAGAACGTCTACTGTTCAACGTTGCGAGAAGACTGTTTGCGTATACTATCTTGTTGTCTCCGTTAAGCAGCTGGACGAACAGGGATAGAGCCACCCTACTCACACTTGCCGAGGACGAAATCTAATGTCCATAACAAAAAGCTGTCAGGTAAGGCATAAAACTGCCAGAATTACTAAGAGCTTGAGAGGTCGACGATGAAATGGAGAATCGATTCACCCACAGCGATCGCTTCCCCTAACGCAACAACCCTGAAGAACATAAAAAAGTCAGGGCAGTGTATCTGTGAAGAACGAAATTCCACACACAAGATAAGTACACATCGATTAATGGCGTATATTATAAGTTTGTTGAGTAGTGTGTTGGTCCTAATACACAATTAGGGCACGTTAAACTTGAGAACTGTACTTACCTTTTGAACTCTGTCCTATTGCCACGCAGAAGAATGCAAAGTGCGGCAGCAATCACAATATCCGATAGGAGTGCAAGTACGACAAATGGAAGGACGGATGTCATCTATGAATATACCGTACACAGTCATTTTCTGGTGTTAAAGAGGAAGCACAGGGTTAAGAGTCATACCGATAGACTTTTGAATTTGCTGAAGTCTTTCTTAATGATTCTTTTGTTAGAAGGAATAGCAAGATAAATACGGATCAGTGGTAAGATATGTTTACTCCCTCACAGAAACACTGAAGTCACTGACGGTAAGATCAATAGGAATCATCTGTATGACATCTTCCATTGTTTGGGTACGTACCAATTCCAAAACCGAACTGCGCAAAGGCGAGGAAACCCTGTACATCCATTAGCCATGACTTCAACGACTCAGAAACTTGACTTACTGTGAGTGAAGCCAACCACCATCTCACTCTTTCCTTGCTTACTGTTCAACCTAGTCAATGTGATGTATATGGACAAGTGGGGATTCGCACATACAACGAAAGATTTGTAGTGTGAAGAAGCTGTCAAAGGGCGTCAACGTTAACTTGACCAAAGGTGAATATGGTTGAATGACGAACACATGGACAAGGAAAGCGATGTTGACCTGCAATCGCCAAATTGCAACTATGACAATAGACAATCATTCAAACTCTCACATTGATGATCAAGGATGTCTGGTTCGAGGCAGCTATAATCAACGCGACCCCCAGGAATAGTTCGAAACTCGCGTAGAGGGACCTCGAGTGAGACATGATCAGCGTAAACTCGGAGATAAACCAAGGGTTGTTATATACCAATGTCCAGAAGCGAGACTGGGCTCATTGCCATAATTTGTGATCTATATCATGGTGCCTCGTAAGATATTACCGACTTCGAATCATGTAGAGCATACCAGGTAGTAGTATAGGCAAATAGAGACTAAAAGGATAATCCATGTCAATCATCCAGGAATGGGACTATGGCCAGTGCGCGCCAAGCGCCGTATGTGTAGTATCGAGTATCCTGGATATAAGTAAATGAGAAAAACTAAAGGTACGATGACTCGAACGACGACACCAAACAGCAGCGACTAGAACCTTCGTTTCTGCACGGTCCTTTGGATAATTGACCCAATATAGATAGGTCTGATTAAAGGTTAGACTCTTGATCAATATAAGAAGATTTTTTGGTGGCATAAAATTTGCCTTCTCGTTATGTACCTGTAATGTGCTAACACCATACAAGCTACACAAGCTTCAATATAGGCAAATCAAAGGGCACAATGACCACCTACATCGCGGTCAAAAGATATCCGATTAATAACGCTCCTGGAAGATCAGTTATGGTGAGCCTTGGGTTCTATATGCGCCGTTCCTCACCTAATGTATCTTTCAACGCCGCTAAATGATGAGTTTGGGCATCCATGAGCAAGCCTGAGTGCTGTTTCCCGCCAAAAAGGAGTCTGGTTGGTGAGATTGATCGAGGGCGTGCTTCGGAAAGATCGGTCGACTCTTTGAACCTATAAAAACGGATTGATAGTCCCACATCAATATGGCACGGCTTTAGACAAGTTCCATCATGATAATGATTCCTTTCCTAAAGAAGCGAGAACTGGAGCTCAAACTAACATTAGCGCGCTCTTTAGTGAATATACTGAATCAGAGGCACTGCGAAGTCCTCAATGATGTTTAAATTTAACCTTTCTCGACGGTCATCGTAATGCGTGTGTGCTCCATAGACACAAAAAAGTAGATTCTGTAATGAGACGGCCCGGCGATATCAGCACTGGAAAGATGTCGACCACGTTGGATTATATGATGACTCAGCACGTTCGACGGTTAGTAAGGACTGCGTATGCCAGTAAGTACTCACGTCATACAATTGCGTAAGGACTTCTCAAATCTGACGAGAGGAACTTTCTAATATGAGTAGAATGTGGTATGACCAGCAACGGACCCGCAGTTCCGCTAGGTTCATTCGAACGGTCAGAATAATGACTTCGAATGCCTGGAAGATTCTCACTCTGGTCATATAATGGTTCACACCCTGCGAGTTGTAAACCTTGAGACATTGTAATGACTAGTACTACTAAGCGACTTCCTAGAGTCTTCGATATTCCGTGTCTTGATTGAAATAGAGAAAAGTCAAAATCACAGCCTCAATGGTACACCTTGGTCTTGTACGGGCGGTGCTTGCCCGTTTCCAATCAAGACGTGGGTGCCCATGCTTGGTATACCATCAACAGTCAGGAAGATCCACGCTTGAAGATGCCAATTTAGAGGACAGCTATTCACAATGACGTGAAAGATTGTGCGTACCAGGACCGGGAGGATAAACACGGTTATTTGGTGGAGTCATGATAGTGATTGAGTCGTGCTTCGGTGAAAGAACAGCATGCATGAAGACCAAGCGTTGACTCGAGTGAAAGGCATGAGTTGAGAAACCGAGATCTATTAAAGCAACTATTTCATGGAATCAGTTTCTCGAGGGTTAACCATGTATGGATATTGGAAATGTACCCTGAATATTTCTGGCTTTGAGACTGGGAGGGATCACAACGGGCACAGTAAAACCGTGATCGAAAGGTAAAGTTGCTGGGATATTGCCCAACTCTGGACGCACGACGTTCATGTATGGTGGATTGAGATACTGAGCACGGAATTCGCTAGAAATCAGAAGGTGACTATGTTAGAGGGAACCGACGAAGATAAGAACAGACGTGTGGAATTTGGTGTTGTTGACGATAAAGGGATTTTGATTCGGGTTTGAACCAGCAATGAATATGTTTCTAAAACTCGACATCAGAAATGTGCTTCCGTATTAATTTTTGCCTGAAACGTACCCATGAGGCGTTAAAGTCGCAGTAGAATGATACACCCGAGCGATTTCTGAAGAAGGCAAACCATTGGTACTGAACCTCTGCTCAAGAGGTGCATTAGGATCGTAGAGGACTGGTCGTAACCTTGATTTTGGAAGGGTAAACGTGCCGAGAGCCATTGACAACATATTACTTACACTGCGTGATCAGCATTAGACTTTCCATCCACTGGGTCCCCCACACTGCCAATCGATGCATAACCAGTCGCAGCCCCGTTAATGATGAGTATCCGACCATCCGGCAAAAGGACCATTTCCGGCATTACCCTACCTTCTGGCATTCTTTCAACCACCCAGCCACGTCGAATACCCTCGGGTGTGACCACAATACGACTGCACTGATCTGAGGCGGGATCTTGAGAGGAGTGTTGTGCTGGTGGCGTGGTATCACTGGAATTGCTGCCACCACATACGAGGATTTCTGGTGTGTAGAGTGGTGGGGAGAGGGGAAGAAGCGTTGCAGTGCCGTCAAATGGATTGGTGACTCGAACGCCGTTAGGAATATCAGGTAAAATTGTTTCGGTTTTTGCTTCAATGTCATAGATTATTGTCTGGTTGTTGGCCACCATGAATACTCGTCCATCTGGAAGGGCAAGACCCCTAGTAGAATAATCGGCAAGAATTTGGCAATCGAACAGTTTAGCATACCGAGGAAAGAGGTTAACAGGGAGGCTGCGTTCAAGAAACGCGGACGGCCGAGCGATACCATTGTCTTTGGGCGGGAAGAATTCAAAGCTGCTGACTGAATCATTGTTGTAGAATGAAGTGGTTTCATGGATGCCTCCGATTATCATCTGATTCTGTATTAGCAGCTGACAGGATCCTTCAAAATATCACTCAATCGCGCACCAACGACCCGTCAAATATTCGCAAAGAAGAAGGATACCATCGCGTCGTAGTAAGATGAAGGGTAGCAGCATCCTCAAAAATGGTGCATCCGATACCATTTGGATCGGTACAAGGCTCGAGGAGCCGAATCATCATCCGCCCATCGGTGTCAGGCTCCGTTGCTGGGTTTTCTACAGCATTTCCACCTACGCTGATCTTCAATTAGAAGAGACATTAATGAGACAGAAGCACTCCAGCAACCTTGACTCACCATTGTACCGTTGCTTAGGAAGCCACCGCTGCCACAGAAGGAATCCGAGATTAGGGCCACCGGGGAAGCCGTATTTGTCTCGAAATTCCAAAAAGCACCCCAGGCACTAAATCCGTTGAGTTGGAGTGGATCATTCTGAGCACGATCAAACATGAGTGCTAGCGTGGGCGAGACAACGACGGTTTCCAATGCAACGATGCCAGTGGTACCATTCTGTACAAAGGTCCACCCAGCAGAGGCTGGAGCCGCAATAGCAGAAAAAGCTGTAAGAAAGATATTCAGTAATAGGGGGATGTACATTGTCATGTCTTTGACTCACCATCTGGATTTATAGGAGATATTCTTGAGGGGACGTGAGTTCGCGTGGGTCACGGTGGGTTTACAGCCGCTTCATGAAGCTCGTAGGGGCTAGTTTTCACACATGTGCTATATAAGATGTGAGAGCTCTGATATTAATATGTCCAAGTGAACGAGATTAGATCAAACTATTCTGTCAACAAATCATGTTTCATTTATGGTTAGGAATACTGGAAGTCTTTGCTCCACTCAGAGTCATCGGCCGAGAGAAGGCGAATTAAAAGAATCCGAAGTTACATAATGATGGACACAACAAATATATATACTGATGCCGGACGAACGAAGTTTCTTCAAGATAAGAGATTCACTTGAGATGATTAGAGCGTATAGAAATCCCCGCTCCCTGATCTTTCACGGGTGGCGATGCACCATTACCAATTAGAACATGTGCTCCTTCACTCGTTACACCGTCGATAGTGAGGAAAATATAACCTTATATGATCATGTCAATGCACGAATTCAAACCTCGATAGCCATGAATGACATACCAGGTCCTGGTGGGTATACGCGATTATTGGATGGACTAACAATAGTAATGGAATTGCGGTTGGGCGCGAGTTCGGCTTCCATGAAGACGAGACGCGAGCTTGCGTGGAACGCGTGTGATGAGAAACCAAGGTCCATCAGAGCCACTAAGCCAAGGTCTGTGAATAGACAGAAGTTTATGCAAGAGCAAACGGGTGCTAACCTTGTACGTCTCTTGTTTTGAGAGCCGCAGGAATATCAACGGGGACAGTGAAGGTATGGTTGAAAGGAATTCTCCTTGGGACGCTACGAAGAATGGGGCGTGCAACAGTCATATATGGAGGGTTCAGATACTCTGAGCGGAATTCACTGCCCAGTAATCAAAGTTTCAGAGGTGGAAAATATCGGAACACTGGGATTTCTCACCTCTGGAAGTGTACAGTAAAGTTTAGATTTCCATTTGGATTTGATCCCGCAAGGAATATATTCCTGGATTGTTATGAACAAGGCAGGGTTCTTTACCCTATCGAGATAACTTACCCATTAGGTGTTAATGTCACAACCGAGTGGTATAGACGGGGGATATTTGTTGCAGGTATTGACTTCTCGTCAAACCTCTGCCCGGCTGGGGCATTTGGATCGTAAAGAAGTGGCCTAAAACTTTGAAAAAATGCAAGTCAAAGTTTTGCGCCTGAACCAGGAGGAGAGAGCGAAACTTACACAGGATGATCTGCATTGGAGTTCCCATTAATAGCATTCGCAACGCTTCCAACCGCAGCGTAACCCGTCGCACCACCACTTATAATCAGTACCCTACCGTCCGGCAGAAGTAACATCTCTGACATCATACGTCCTATTGACATGTGCTCAACAACCCATCCACGTTGAATTCCTTGAGGAGTAAGTACGAGGCGACTGCACTGATCAGAAGCAGGATCCTGCGAGTTCAACTGCTCTGAGGGGAGAGTGTCACTGGAGTTTGATCCTCCACAGACGAGGACTTCTGGAACGTAGAGGGGTGGGCGAAGTGGTAATAAGGCCGCGGTTCCATCAAACGGGTTAGTGACACGGACACCATTCGGTATATCGGGGAGGCGAGTCTCCGTGTTTTTCTCGACGTCATAAATGATAGTTTGATTGTTGGCGATCATGAATACTTTGCCATCTGGGAGGGCGAACGCTCTGTAAAGGGTGATCGGAACATGATTACTCTGATGATTCTGATGAAAAAGTCTTTCACCTCGGAAAGAGATTAACGGGGACGGTCCTCTCAAGGAAAGGTGCAGGTCGGGGCTCGCCGTTGTCCTTTGGAGGGAAGAACTCGTAACTGTTGACAGGGTCCGTGTTATAGAACACCGTCAATTCATGCATCCCACCAATGACCATCTGTACAAGGTCAAAATTTAGTTGCAGACTCTTTGTTCTATTGACTTATGCGTACCAACGATCCATCGAAGATACGCAAAGATCCAGGATACCATCTTGTCTCTGCAAGACGAAGCCTGACGGGATCTTCAATGACCCTACACCCGACACCGTTTGCATCGACACATGGCTCCAACAATCTAATCATCATGCGTCCATCCGTGTCTGGCTCTGTCTCTGGATTCTCGACGTCGTTTCCCCCAACACTGACCTAGATGACCCGTCAAGCTTCCTTTCAGCTGATCAGTTATGGCTTTAAACATAACATTTACCATCGTTCCGTTGCTCAAGAAGCCCCCGCTAGCACAGAAACTGTTTGATATTAGACTGATCGGAGTCGCCTTGTTCGTCTCTAAGTTCCAAAATGCACCCCAAGCACCTGCACCATTAATCTGGAGGGGATCATTCTCCACGCGGTCGAAGAGTAGAACGAGATTTGGTGAAACGACGATAGCCTCAAGCGGAACTATGCCTGTAGTGCCATTCTGGACGAAGTGCCACCCAACACTAGAGGGAGCCGCGAAAACCGCGAGACTGGCAGAAAAGAAAGGCAGAAAGGGCAGCATTTCTTGGCGATGCCTACTAGGAAATATCCTGTATATGCGAGGCCCTTGAACGGACGAACAGGAACCCAAGAGACGGCCGAATTTAAACAAGCACCTGGTTCATGGATCATGACAGCATCAAGATCTGAGCATATGTCCTCAGAGCCACATGAGAAATGGCCCACCTCGAATAACGCGCTCGTTGATTGCCATGAAGCTTGTGGCTTGTACACTAGCTGCATGGCGATCATTCTTCCCTTCAGGTGATGTCACATGGGACAACTCCGCCTCCTCTCTTTCCTCAGCACCGACAATCTCCCATCCCTCGTCCACTCCGACCTCTCCCAGTCTCCCGACCCTTCATTTCCCTTGGGTATTCGTCACGTTTCTTTCAGTAATTGTAACCATCACGACGATTTTGCTCACAAAGTCAGCCTCAGCTTCGACTTCCCTCACAAACTCTCGGCACTCCTTTTCTTCCTCAGATACTCTTATACATACTTCAAGCACGGGTGTGTTATAAATCCGATGAAGTTCCAAGCAAACTCGTGTCTGCCGCATGCCGCCTCGTGGCCTACATTACGTTCAGCCGTTGTATGTCTGCCTTTTATACTGAAGCCTTTCACTACCACTCCCATAGTGACAGTCCTTCGTGCGACCCTATACGGCATTATCATAAGGGAGTGTTTCCCCACTATGGCTGCATTCTTTATCCGTTGGGCGACTATACCTACTTGGATGACAAATTGCGCCGCAGCAATAACTACTCTCGTCACCTTGGCACCAACACTACTTCGTTGCTGTTTCTCGTATACGATTTGGCTCCTCTACCTTCGATGGCCTGTGGACTCGACCGACCCAAAGTCCCTCATATCACCCTCAATACTACCGGTGACGCGTACTTCTTCAGTCATCGAGGGTCAAGACCCCCGGGTTCCAGCAGAGACCTCCGACCAAAGCTCAAAGGGGATGATAACAGAACCCGAGACTCTACCTTGTGACGACAACCTATACGATGACACGGCGCCCGCCCAAACCGACGTGGTATCAAAGGTGGATCTGTGTACCCACGATGAGCCACAGCCTAAGGCGCTTGGGAACCTGGAAAGGGACAAGACCAGCGATTATGCGCTACGGGACAGAAACGTTGTCAATTGGCCAACGGCGATCATCTCCGAGCTAGTTACTGATGTCATTGTCGAGGAATTACTACCGGTTTCTGAGGAACCCCAAGCTATTTTCGACGAGCCAGAGTCGATCACACCCGAGCAGGCTGGAGCTGCATCCATTGAGGAGGCCTTGTCAATTGACGATGAACAAGGACATTCCAGTACTTCAGAGTCAACAAAGTTCTGTGAACCTGTCATGAGTACCATCCTTCCTCATTCTGAAGTTGTTGCCCCTCTCATTGTTCAAGACGTAGCAGAGGCTTCAGGCTCCCCGGACAATGATGAGGCCACATCCTTATGTCATGTAGAGCCTTTCTTGACTGATAAATCTGTGGCATTTGACCAGCACACTGCAGGCCAGAGCTCCAGACTTCATGAGGTTAACAAGCTGACAGAACTTCCTTTCTATGACGAAGACTTGCCTTTGTCCGACATGCTCGCTGTTCAGCCGTCCTTTATTGACACCAAAATCCTCAATCGTAACAACTCTCCTAACAAATCAGTAGAGCCCGAACCATTCCCTTTCTATGTCGCCGATATCCTTTTCTCTGCAAATACCCCACCCAATAGCCTGACCTTGGAGCCCATAGTCGAGGAAGGCCGCGACTCCTCAGACGATTTGCGCGAACCATTCATTCCCATTCCGATCCGTCATACGGTAGAGGATTTTCCAGCCACTCCCAGTCCAACTTCTTCGAGAGAGGATATCGTTAGTAACGCGGCGTCCTACTCCGATTCGCTCATTGGGCATGCTCACCCTTTCGATAACTCAATGACGTCTCCCGTGGCCTCGATCGATGATGATCCGTTTTGTGTCGTCAATGCCACCTCGACACTTCCTTCGTCTCCTAGAAGTGCGGTTGTACCCTGTGACTGGGATGCATACAAAGTCCCCGACGACAGAAAAGCTAACGTCCTCCCTGCGCAGATCTCCAGTATCAGCAACGACCTTTCGATCCCGTCAACTAGTTTTGCTGCGCCGCGCCCCTCTAGCCCACCTATGTCTATCCGTGAACTAGATTCTGCTTACAGGGAAGATTCTGACTATACACCCCTCTCTTGGTCAAGTGCAAATGCAGAAGATCTTGCGCTCTTAAACCAGGACGACGATAACTTCTTCGATGTTCCTATTGACTTCGGTCTCGCAGGTTTTGGCCGTGAGCCGCCAGAAGACCCTCCAAGCGTTTGGAATGAATATATTGACCTTGAGCCATCGGTGTCGATGCAACTTGATGAAATCTTCCCCGATACTAGTTGGAGGGAAGATGATGACCTTTTGCAGGACATGGATCTCCCTGACCAGCCAGACATCCAGGACGACTGGGTCCTGACAGACGAAATGCGTAATACCTTAATAGAAATGAAAAAACAATATGATGCCCGGCGCGCGGCTGAAAGGGGCAAGATTCCCAATTCCTCTCCCTCATTCTCTCACTCGTTCGACTTTTCGGCGATTTCTTCTGCAAGTCCGTCTGTGACTGCTTCTGCTTCTGGTATCGTTTCTTCGTCTCTCGACTCATCAACTCTCCAGACTAGTGCTAACGCTGCATGTGCCATTGCACATGCGCCAAGCCCGCCTTCAATCACGCCGCCGCCAACAATGATACCAAGACCAAGGCCAAGGCCCAGAAGCTCGTTGATGAACTTCACAAGCGCTCCAAATGCTGGTCGTGGTTTGGGATCGTGGCGATGATCTTTTCGAACAACTTCGAGGTATTCTATACTAGAGTATATTTGTCAATAAGTACTTTAAACGCAACTTATATACAACGTTGGTTAGACTTGGATCTTCGATCGGAGTGGAAATTCAAGAATCAAGTGGAGGGAGAGACAGCTAAAAGTAAGAACAATGTATTGAGTCATCAAGACGGCAAGAATTATGTACTTCCTTCCGAGTAGACCGGTGATCTTTCCCTCAACGGACGAGCTCGAGTGGAATAATTACAGGTACAAGTCTATCTTCCAAGCTGCATAGCGATCGGATATTCAACAGTCGGAATCATCATCTACAGCAAGGGAAGTATAACTTATACCTGGATATAGTCGGTGATTGGCTGGGGTGAGCCTATGCCATGTCTAGAAAGCACAGAATGGTTAGACATCACAACCCAAGCACTGAGGATAATATGATTTACTTGTCTTTTAAATGATTTTTGATCCCATTAAAATTGAACAGACGCGGATTCGCGCCTTTATGACAATGCTTGCATCGTATATTCTTACCATCATGAGCTGCTATTGGACAAGGACAAGGCCAATACGGTAGTGGTAATTTTGACAAGTGCACCCTGCGACAGCAAAAGAGATCAATAGGCTCTCGTGGGCTCTGTATGTTGTGCCTTCGAAAGAGGACATCAGAATGAGCATCCGACATGCAAAAAGCCACCGAAAACGCACTCGGACACGACATGGTCCAGAACATCGGAAATTGACTTCCATGCATGGATATGGACCGAGCAATGGTTACAGGACCAGCACATACGCGAATTGTTAGGATTCTCTGGAACCTTAACATCTTGGGTTTGTAATGACGTTAACACTTGCCACGAAGGCTGAGCATGATGCTTATGACTCGCTGCGTGAGCAACCTGTAACGACGTACTAGTTAGTAAGTTGCGCTGAATAGATGAATTAAAGAACTAAAAGATACGGACAGCAGCGCGCCATGGATAAGCCTTTTGTTGATTTTGATTTCGTGGACAGCCAGAGCAAAAGAAATAGGAACTGTGTCGATCCATATCCGCGATTGTTGCGCAGCTTGGGTCTAATCCTATAAGACGCACAAGTTGAGCAGCGACCATTGATGCATCCCTGAAGGGAACGATCACAGTCTTGGTATAAGGAGGCGGTCCTGTATAAGCTGAGAGAGAAGAGAAAAAATTCCATGTGCCACTAGTGTAGCCGCTACACATATGACTAACAGAATCAGTCCACCCAAAAAACGGATTGGTCGACGTCTCGACATAGAGGGGGGTGTTATGCATACATCCTTCGCCAACGCATTTGAAAATAGATGTGGCCAAATTTAAAACATCTGTCATCTCGGCAGATGAGTGGGTTGCAATGGTCGGGCCGTGTACGCTAGCAGCCAGAAGCTGTTCCTTCAACGCAGTCTTTTTATCCTCTAACCATTTCGCGATGAGAGAAGGAAGCTCGACCATAGCTGGAGCAAAGCTCGCTTCATCGACGATAATATTTTCAGGGGAGTCGATGATCTGGTTGAACTCAGGAAAAGTGGCGACTTCCCGCCAGTGTGGGTACTGGAGCCAAAGGGGTGGAAGAATGGTAAGGATGTGAGTATCAAATACCTTTTTGAAGGTATGGAGCCTTTCTGCCATGAGTCTTCGTCGCTCAAATTCAAGCCGGCGATCTCTTTCCTGGATAATAACCTGTTCAAGACCGCCTCGAATGCGCGCCCAGCCTTGCATGAAATTGTCATAAGATTACAGGATTATGGTAAAAAGAAATTTGAGCCGCACTTCGGTCAGTCAATTCTTTGGGTACATCCACCGATTTTTCGTTCTGAATTTTTTGGATGTCACGTTCTTCATAGCCTAAATCTTGGAATCTTTGACGGATACTGAATGACGCTTGATCGTAAGAGCACAAGAATCAGGAATCAATGATGGAAACGCAACGCACGCAGCATATCTAACATTTTTTCGCTGACGGGTATCGTCACTGCGTTCCTTAGATGACCGCTCGCTCCATTCTATGTAGTCCTCTCCCTCCTGGAACGAGAAGTATTCAGTGGAAGGAATATCGAAAGCCTGATCGAATTACCTGCAGGACTGTCGCCACAAACTCTCGCCTCTGTTTACAAAAGTCCTTCAGTTGTTGTTTACCTTTGGCCGAACGTTGTGTCGACTTGAGCTCGTCCAACTGCCTTATCATATCCTCAATATCCTTCTTCCAGAAAAACCTGCTACTCGAAGCATGCCCATGGGCCCATCCCCCAACTACACAAGGATGGTTGAGAGTAGGAAAAATCGGAGACCATATGTACACACTATCTGTATGAGGGATTAGATCCAGCAGTGCCTTGTCCTGTTGGGGAAACGTCCTTGCAAACCTCGACTCAACAACGTAGCTACAAGGACAAAGTTAGACTAGCTGAAGCAAAAAAGCGCTTGAAACTGACTTGTCTTTCTTGCACCTCGTGCAAAGGCGGCGACGTAGATAAAAATCGACGGTATAAATGCTCGGCGCACCGCAACACTACAATAATATCAATAAGAAATATCAGACTTCAAACTGGAAAATCAGAAGTCACGAATCAACGCACGAACCTGGCATAGAGTTCCACCAAAAAGGAATAATGCCCATCTTTGTTCGGAAAAATCGTGTGGTGGTTGGGGCACCGCAGAATTCTCACGGACTGTTTTCCATAAAACTGTCGCGTTTTTTTCCAATAAAGTATTTCGCAGGGACTTGCTGGTGCGAGTGAGCGCGATGAGATCCTTGGTAGTTAACTCAAGGAAAACCTTTACACATTTTCAATGAAAATGGGGTAGCTGAGACATGAGCTACTTACTGCAAAAATCACGTCTAGAGGCATAGTCAACAAAAGGCTAGCACTCTTTTTCTGACGTGTAATCTTTGTGGCTCTGGATGCTGACGTGCTAGCGTTGTCCACGACCTTCACCCGCTTTGACGTTGGCTGATCTTTTGATCTGATTTTTCGTTCCTTATTACCTGAGAGAATGGACTGTAAAGATCATCTTCTGTGAGAGGATCGAAGTAGCCTACTAGTTTCCCAATCACTCTCAGACACTTCTTGATTGAACACGTCCAAAAATTCAATGTCCCCCATTACAGATGTTGAACTCAAATCTCCCCCAGATTCGTCAACTTGTAGAGATTGTGTGGTAGCCGCCGACTGCCGCCGTATTGACACCATGGATGTTGATGGATGCAGACGCTGTAAAAGGTTAGAAAGAGCTCGAAAAAGGACTACATAAGCGAATTACCGATTCAAGATCTTATCAAATATTAAGAAGTAATACAAGGTGATACATATGTGACATGTTACGGAAAAGGAGTAGAAGATATATTCCTTCTTGTCTTTTTTTTTATAAGTAGGGGCAACATCGCGCTCCTGGAGAGTCGAAGCTTTCGAAAAAAAAAAACAACGGAGAAAGTCTCTGAAAGAGGGATTGTGCAAAAATTGATGACACGGTGGAACAGTCAAGATTACTTGCCCTGCCGAAACACGCGTCGACGTGTTATATCTGTTGACAATGCTTCTGACTTACTCATCATCTAGTTGCAAATCGGGAAACGCGTTTGATATGCATATGACTTTGCTTGCACGCCTGCCATTTGTATGTGGTCGACCATCGGAGTCTTGCTTGAAGTCAGACGCTTGCGGGAACGAGTTTACGGCAAAAAACGTATGAAGTGTCTCGTAGTCGTGTTACGTGATAATCCGCGAGCAGGAAGACTTTTCTCTTGCGACTTTGATTTACACTTGCCAGCTGTAAATCAGAAAACGCCTTCTGTACCAAAAGCGGAGAGACAAAATTTGCAATACATTCCCACGTCATCGTAGTCACTCTCGATCAATACTATAATTAGGCACTCGATATCGCTGAGCCCACCCGGACGAACTGTAGGCCCGGAAGTTTTCAGTCCTCTTTAACGCCTTCAGACAGCATGGACATCCCACTTGAATGCTCTTAACTCTCTCCACCACACTCGCTCGATAATCCGGCACAACTCCAACTCAAGCTGTACGTTCCCTTCCAAAGTTCAATCATGAACTTCGCCGCTCCTTTCCTTGCATTACTTGCCATTGTTATTCCCATTGTTGCTCTGGCAATCAACAGCGAGCAACATATCGTTAGTTTTGATAATAGGTGAGTCCTTCAACGGCCTCTACATTTACTCCAGTACGGCTATCGACTGCCAGATTATTGAAGGTGTGGGTATGGGATTGTAGGTAATCATGATATTGAAGAACTAGATCAGTGATTCAAAATTGGGGCAGCCTACTCTGATCAAAGGCGAAGACGTTCTCTCGACAGGAGATGATTATATCTCGAGCGGACCTCTCGCCGGAGCCGTTGCGTAAGTCAATATCTAACGTGCGTTACCACTGCTGAAAACCACGCCAGTTACCTCCAAACCGGTAAGGCCCTCCGGCGCAAGCAGAAAATAGGCTCATGACAGACTCGAGGCAAGTGTGGTTTCAACGGAGAGAATTGCACCCTTCTTGAGATCACTTTGAATAACCCCGTGGTCGCCGGTGGGGGGTCCAGCACAGACCTTTCTCTGATACATCCGTACGTGAACGTCGTTCATCATATCAGCTGTTCAGATGTCCATTAACCATCTTTCTCAGCCATGCATTCTCGGTGACGACTGCTTTCGGGTGCGCGCCTTAGTTCTTTTCTTTATGTTTCTACTCACACGCCTGTTGAATATTCCTCTGTAGCTACTTCAATGGTTGTGATGGAGTTGGTGCCTCCTGTACGTTTGACTGTGACCGAGGATGCCACCATGCTTTCACTCCTGACCATGGTTCTGCAGGCAACCATACCAATTGCCTGATGGCTTTCCGTAATCCGGACGACACCTTTGTTCAGATTGCGTGCCAAGAGAACAACGTTGGTTAGCATCCCTTAGTGACATTTGTAAACTCTAACTGTCTCCCGCAGGTTAATCTTATTATAACCTTCTGCGATTAAATATTGGGGCGGATGAGCTAATCAGGATTCAGGAATGACCCCATGACGCGATTATAGAACTTCAATAGAAGTCGATGTACAATCGATATATGCATTTCATTGTTCAGAAGTCCTAGTATTTCTCAATATAAGAAGCCCGTAGTAATCCTCTTGGATCGCTGATAGGATTTTGCTAGGCTTTGGAGTTTAAAATGTGTTTCGATGTACATACATGCTTTGCGTTGACGGACGATTTCAACGAGAAGCTACGCACCTTCTCACCCTTCTCTTCTTCGTCAAATCACTCGTAAGTTAATAGTTTTGTCTCTTCAAGGTCAAACCGAATCAGATGGATACTCGGCCGGGTCGGCCCCGACGTTAGGAGGACGAATAGGACCGTCAGAACCGGCGGCCCGGAAAGAACTTTTTCATAGAGGTGGCACGTGACAATAAACACCCTAAATCGCAACCAGTGCCACCGCGCGCTAATAGTAACAGCGCTGGATATCGGCTGGATCAAGATTCTCCCAAACAAACTCTTACTCGTGCTAATAAATCGGAAGGACAATTTCACCGGTGAAAGACTCGGTGTGTTGGGGCTTTGTTCTAAATCTATTGAAACGTTCAACTAAGAAGAGTATAGTAACATACGGGAACACCATAAGGCCGATCAGATTTTCTTCTGGTTTTTTCACGTCAACATCCGAACTTGTGTGTTGGAGCTTTGTTCTAGTATCAGATGTTTCTTTGGTTTTTCTGTTCCTAAACGTCACCTCTATGTCATACTCTCTCACAAGGCATAAATTCACCGAAATCAGACGACGTTACCTCAATATTTGTCTGAGAATTCCTTGAACTATCTTCAGCGATGGCCTTCGCAATGTCATCTTTGCCTCGGACTTACCGCTTTACTCGATATCGTGGGTTGAGTCTTCGGCTGTAACAAAAAAAAGAACTATTGGGGAAATTCAGAGCAGGTTTCTCCTGATGAAGTATCTCAGTGAGCTATTTGCGAGGCATACCGCTCCATGTCTTACCCTTACTCTGTCCCGCAATATCGTGACCTGTAAAATTGTCCTATTTGTTGGTTTTGCGGTGATAAGCTACGTCTTCCCGAGTGCTGCCGGTGGCTCGTCATGATTTGTGGAGTATTCAGCAGGCGAGACACCGTGCCATTAATACCTACCTACCAATCAACCAACCAACGTGCCTCCTTCAAAATGGTCGGTATCATAATTGCATGTTTGAAAGGATAGTTGTGAAAACAACTCAACAGATTTTCATAGGATCTATAAGACGATCAGTGAGATCGTACTGCTGAATAGGCCCTTGATATATTGAAGAGACTAGGGCTCATGCGACCTTTTGCCCGGCCCAGGCACGTTCGACGTTGAGATCTTTCTGTCGAATCTTCCGAACTTGAAAGATGTGTGGCCCATGCGAACTTTCTCTCAGCCGTGTCATTTTAGGCACATTCGACATACCGAACGATGTGTCATGAGGTACTTGACTAAGTACACTCTCACTTACGTTGTCTCTGACTTTCTAGAATGATCCTTGGTGTATAAAGTCTTCTTCTTCATAGGTATTTCGATAATTCTCCCAATCCTTTGCAGCCTTACCTCAATGCATTTCAAAACCACCTTTATCTCTCTCTTGGCTGCCGTTACCATTGCAGTCAAGGGTGAACAGCATACCGTTCATTTCGACAACAGGTGAGAGCTTGCACTTCGAGTCTAATACAATACCTTATTGTTTGAAACGAAGATGTGGCTTTGGTACTGTGAGTATTAACATCAATTGTATATGTGAAACTGCTTTATGGAATCTATGCGCAGCCCACTCTTATCCAAGGACCAAACGTTCTATCCACGGGCGCCGATTTTGTCTCAAACGGTCCCCTCATCAGTGCAATCGCGTAAGATAAACTAGATATGCGTGACTTTTTGTTGACGGATCCTCTATGTGTACAGATATCTTCAGACGGGTAAGAATATTTTGACATGTGCTATCAGAACACTGTGCTTATAACTATTCCAGGTGCTTGTGGTTTCAATGGAGAAGGCTGTACCCTTATTGAGACGACTCTCAAGAATCCCACGACGCCTGGATCAGGGTCGAGTAGCGATATTTCCTTGATTCCTCCGTGCGTGTCTATCCACTACATCGCCTGTCTACCTTTCGAACATCCCTTATAGTCACGCGTTCTCTGTGACGAGTGGTTTCGGGTGTGTGAGATACTCTCTTATGTTCCTCATATGCTTACGTGTATGTTTCCCTTTCAAGTTACTTCAACGGCTGCGATGGTGCTGGTGCCGACTGTAAAACCTGTCCTCTTGTTCATATAATTTTGTTGTTAATTTATTCCATAGGCACCAATGCCAATTGCCCAACAGCATTTTTCCAACCCGATGACACCCAGGTCCAGGTTGCCTGCCAGGTCGATAATGTTCGTCACGATTTTGTTCAATCGTGATTCAATAAGTTACTGACTAGCTATGGGTGGCAGGTCAACCTTGCCATCACTTTCTGTGACTGAAGTCCTTGTCAAGTCTTTGACTGTCGTCAAAGTGTGCTTGTATGTGTGATCAAAGAAATGAATATTCGCTTTCTGTATTTTCACCAAGGTTCCGTGGGTGTTTACTGTAGACAGATGTATTCTGTTCGTTAATGTAGGTCCTAAGGAGTACTCGTTCATACGCGATGTATTCGATGATATACTTAAGTTCACTTTTGCATCCCGGACTCCCTGATGCTTTCAGATCGCTGATTCGAACTGATGCGAGCGACAGCCTGGTTGGAGTAAGGAAGTGGAGATAAACGCTTCGGCAAGATTTCGGCGAGAATTTCTTGTTTTTTTTTGTAAAATCATCCACAAGGGATGAACACAAACTGAACAGACCACGGATCACGGAAGAACACCAAAAAAAATTGCTGTGGCACGTGGGCATCAACTCGAACACATCAATCGCAACTACAGGAGCTGCGATGGTACTCAAGCTAATACTTACTGGATATTGACAGGTACTTGAAGACTCTTACTCACGTTACTAGGCCGGAAGGGACGCTCGAAGAGTGCCCATATCATCCTAGAATCCGGGGCCAATGATCCAGAAACACATAAGCCACGATAAAGACACGGTGTTGTACTTAGATGTATTCTTCTTCATTCTAAAAGGAGAGAGTACAGCGTTAGACGGGGAATGCCATAAGGTAAGGCTGAATCAGATTTTACTCTGGTTTTTCTAGTCGGCATCACTTCTAGCTTTGTTCTAAAATCAGGTTCTCTTGCTCGTCAACGTCACTTCTATGTCATACTCTCATGCAAGGCGTAGGTTCACTAGAATCAGCCAGTACTACCTCTGGAAATTCCTAATCGACTAAACTGCGGGTTCAGCCATGTTTCTTCAGCGATGGCCTTCACATCTTGGTGTTCGCCTCGAACTTACTATCCTTACTCGGTCACGTCGTGATCTGGAGTCAACCACACATGGCGCATTTACGACGGAATTATTGTGGAAATTTAGAGCAAGTCTCATCGAACCTAATGAAGTACCAAGGTCCTCTTGTGCTCTCTGCGTGGCGCGCTCCATATTTTATTCTGGCCCGCAATTGTATGACCTGTGAAATGCTCCTATGTGTTGATTTTGTGGAGATGGGTTACGTCTTTCTGAGCACTGCCGGTGGTTCTTCGCCGACTAGTGGAGTATTCACCAACTAGTGGAATTTTCGCCGACCAGTGGAGTATTCGGCAGATGAGACATTCAACGTTTGCATGCGGCCTGTGCCAGTAATATCAACCAACCAACTAACCAACATCCCTCCTTAAAAATCGTGGGTAGAATGATCCAGGATCTAAAATGGTAGCTTTGAGAATGAGGAGTCTAATGACTTTTTATGGGAAAACGATCAATGAGATTGTACTGACTAACTTGAATGGACCAGAGTTCATGCGACCTTAGCGGCCCATGTTATTTTGGGTACTTGCGGGATGGAAGTATTTGGCTGTGCTCTCATCGTACGCTGCCTCTGATACTCTGGAACGATACCTGGTGTATAAAAGGCCTTCAAAAGAGCTATTCTTCTTCATCGGTATTTCGATAATTCTCCCACTGATCCCTCACCTCAATGCATTTCAGAACTGCCTTCGTCTCCCTCTTGGCTGCTGTTACTGTTGCAGTCAAGGGTGAACAGCATACTGTTCGTTTCGACAACAAGTGAGGAGCATTTGCATTTCAGGTCTAATATAATACCTCATTGTTTTGTATGAAGATGTGGATCTGGTACTGTGAGTAGTACTGGACGTTAATTGTATATGTAAAGCTGCTTTGCTGAACCGATGTACAGCCCACTCTTATCCAAGGATCAAATGTTCTATCCACGGGCGCCGATTTCGTCTCAAACGGTCCCCTCATCAGTGCCATCGCGTAAGACTTAAAGCTCGTTATATATGCGCGACTTTCTGTTGATAAATCCTCTATATGTACAGGTATCTTCAGACGGGTAATAATGCAAATGTTTTGACATGTGCTATCATGTGCCTATAACTCTTCCAGGTGCTTGTGGTTTCAATGGAGAGGGGTGTACCCTTATTGAGACGACTCTCAAGAATCCCACGACGCCTGGGTCAGGGTCAAGTTCTGATATTTCCTTGATTCCCCCGTGCGTATTTATCCACTGCATCGTCTGTCTACCTTTTGAACATCCCTTATAGTCATGCGTTCTCTGTGACGAGTGGTTTCAGGTATGTGAAATACTATCTTTGTGCTCCTACGCTTACATGTATATTTCCCCTCTCAAGTTACTCCAATGGCTGCGATGGTGCTGGTGCCGACTGTAAAACCTGTGCTCTTATTCACATAATTTTGTTGTTAATCCATCCCATAGGCACCAATGCCAATTGCCCAACAGCATTTTTTAAACCCGATGACACCGGCGTCCAGGTTGCCTGCCAGGCCAATAATGTTCGTCAACATTCTCTTTTATCACGATTCAACGATCTGACTAGCTGTTGGACGCAGGTCGACCTTGTCATCACTTTCTGTGCTTGAACTTTCCGCCAAGTCAGTGATAAAGTACTTTCTATAGAACTATGTGTTTCATAGCGAATGTTATCTATGCTTGCATCAAGGTTCCGTATGCGTTGATTGTAAGCAGATGCGCCCTGTCCGACGTTCATAAGGAATTGGCGACGTTCATTCGCAATTTATTCGATGATACATTTGACCTGTCCTAGAATGCATCACATCGTGTTTATCATCATTGAATTCGAGACCTATCTAGGAGTCCATCAAGAACTAGATTCTGTCGTTGAGAAATCAGGTCAAATGGCCCAGATATATGACCACTTTCCAACAGGACTGTCACCAAAAAGAACCTCTGCTTCCTCTTCTTTACCGTCAGCAGCGTCTAGAAACGAAGCGGCAGGGGTGAAAACGGATCTAAGTAGGGTGTGACGGTGGTGAGCCCGCAATTGGAAACGTAAGTCTGGCGTTTGAAGCCTCAAGATACGTT
>JAGGAW010034433.1:0-25696 GCA_017657375.1 Termitomyces sp. T27
GAGTTTGAAAAGAGGGAGTGAAACCTGCATTGATGGCATCAATTACTCCCTCTTTTCAAGGTCAGCTGGTCACCTGCAAGTCACATGACTATTCACCCAATCACCTGACCTCTGAAGGCCTGGCATGGGGGTCCTCTGACAGAAGCCATGCAAAGTGAGGTGAGGTGAGGTGAGGTGAGGTAAGGCGAGGTGGGTGCAGAGGCACGAGATGAAGTGACATGAGGCGAGAAGGTGTGAAATGGGTGAGGTGAGGTGAGGTGAGGTGAAGTGAGGTGAGGTGAGGTGCAACAGCATGAAATGGGAGTCCCCTGACACATGTTAATATATATATAACTTGGTGTGCCCATCTTATGCTCATTGTCTGCTGATCTTGCACTCATCATCAACTTAGTTTGAGGAAAGTTGAAACCAATGATCTAGAAAAAAATTTAAGTATGTACAGAAACTTCCTTTAGACCATGAGTTTTAGGAGACCAAAAATTTGTTCTTAATCATTATGTTTTAAGCTAGATATCAGAAGCCCTGAGACTGAATGTTTTATGATGTCCTATGTCCTTCCCTAAACTAAAAATTTCAGTTTTGTCTCAAGTTTGGATAAAACAATAGATTTTGGAACATTTTTCACAATCTCCAAAATCAGTTCTTGATTGTATTGTTTCATGAGAGGTACAAGATTTCATTAAACTTACAATTTAATAATCAGTTTAAGCTATCCCTAAGTTTGGTCCTTAAACAATGATATAAGAATAGGTTTGGGTCCTCCCTAAATTGATTACTTTCCAGTGTGAATGGAGTGACATGCTGTAACACTAGGGAAGAAGCTCTATAATGCATCAAGAAAAGGAAAGGTAGACATTGTAAAATATGTACTTGATCTTGGGGCAAAGACAGATGCAATTAGTAAGAATATATGAAATTATGTCCTTGAAATCAAGTGCTCATGGCACTTAGGCTCATCAATCCAAATTGCACCAGAGAATGGCTACTCAAATATTGTTAAACAGCTGCTGGAGCAGAATGCAGATCTGAATGCAAAGGGTGAGATTTATATAGATAATGAACTGAAGAAGTTGTTGAAAATCAAGTTGGTTTAGATGATTTCCAGAGGACTGCACTTCATCATGCAGCAAGAATGGGACATTCAGAGATTGTGAGGCTATTGATTAAGCACAGAGCAGATGTGAATGCAAAAGGTGAGAAAAATGTTTCAATGCAAGGTATATTATGCTGAAATGTCTTTCAGACAATGATCAGTCAACTGCACTTCACTGAGCAGCAGACAATGGGCACCTGGACATTGTCAGGTTATCAATCAAGCACAAAGCAGATGGGAGTGCAAAAGGTGAGCAACACAGTTGATGGAATATATATTCTGCTGACATTACTTGCCCAGATTATCATCAGCAGTCTGCACTTCACTGGGCAACAGAAAATGGGCATCTAAGTATTGCCAAGCTTTTGATTGAGCACAAAGCAGATGTGAACACAAAAGGTCAGAGACATGGTTGATGAAATATATTTCTACTGACATGAATTTTTCAAATCATGATCAATCAACTCCACTTCACTGGGCAGCACACAGAGGGCATCTGGATATTGTCAAGGCATTGATTGATCACAATGCAGATGTGAATGCAAAAGGTGGGAAACCTGCTTGATAGAATGCATATATTGCTGATATGAATTTTTTAGATACTTCTCAGAGGACTGCCCTACACTGGGCAGAAAAAAATGGGCACCTAGATATTATCAGGCTTTCGATTGAGCAAAAAGCAGATGTGAATATCAAAAGTGAGAAATATAGTTGATGAAATGTATATTCTACTGACACAACTTTTTCAGACAATGATCAGTCAACTGCATTTCATGAGGCAGCAAAAAATGGACAACTGGATATTGTCAGATTGTCAGATTTGATTGAGTCCAAAGCAGATGTAAATGCAAAAGGTAAGAAAGATGGATAATGGAATCTATATGCCTGCTACTTTGTAGTAGGTTTTTGTGGTCTTTGTCTGGATTTTTGCAAAAAATGACTCACCTGGCTTCATGTGTTTGTGTAGATATTGTTGTGATCAATAAACCTATTTTTTACACTTCCTTCCACTAGCAGGTGACTTTCTGTAAGCTTTTATTCAGAAGAATAAACTAAATTCACACTGGACACATCATCCAGCTGAGAAGCCAAGCTTCATCAGCCAAATCTGTAAGAGCAACCTCTGGAGGCTGTGGCTAACTCACACAGCTGGCATAGGGAAATCCAAAGTGTATTGATTATAGTATGATGGCTACAGGCTTAACTACTTGCTTGGCAGATAGAAATCTAAAGAGAACAAGTCTGAAGATTTGCTATGCCAAGAATTGTAAGGGCAACCTCTGGAGACTATGGCTCAGCCACACAGCTTGCAAAGGGTGATCCAAAGTATATTGAGCAATTACAGATGCATACAAGCATAATTATTGACTGGGCAGAGGGAAATCCAAAGAGAACAAGTCTGGGGGTTCCCTATGCCAGAGATGATGCTTCAGAGGCCTCAGAAGCATGGGGAACAACTGTACAGGACAACAGAAAAGGCTAGCCCTAACCCAGAAGGTGAAAACTCCAGATTAAGCATGATATAAGCTAGTGGCAGTGCTAGAGCAGCCACACTTGCCCCAATTATTGTCAGGATCACAGTCAAATCATATTAGAAAAACCAACAAGATTAAAGTTAAGTTCTACCTACCTACTACAACACTTTATATAGTACAAAATATAAGATCATATGCCTCTAGACAGTGAGAGTAGTCCATATCTTGTGAAAAAGTAAAGAAACAAATGGTAGACATACTGAGCAAGCAGTAGATATCAAGAAAAGTAAAACATAAGAGAGGAACCAGGTAAAGGAGTAAGCATGTGCCAAGTTGAGTCCTGACATTACCCCCTCTTCAAGGTGAGTGCTCTGGATGAGTATAGGCAGATGGGGTCACTTCAGTGAGTGGTTCAGGATTCAGGAATGGGAACAAAGAGGAGTGATTGATATTCTTTAAATGTAAGTCATTGTACAGTGGTGGGATTTTCATGGTGAGAGTTGACAATCATGTGTGGGGCCTCATCTTGTATTTGGGATTCATGTTACCAAGTATCTTGGGATGTAGCTTGGTCTTTCCATCTAGTGTTGTGAAGTTCAGTCCAGTCATGGTTTTTGGCCTAAATTGGGTGGAACCATGGACCAGACTAGTCTTAATTGGTTTCAACTGTTTAAGTATCCAGGCAATACTGCTACTGGTGAAAATACTGGGGTTCTTCAGGAGGGCTGACAGCCAGTACCAACCCCAGTTCATGCATTTCACTGCCAACATGGCTAAACACTATACTATTGAGCAGAGTGATTGAAAAGAAGGTGGCAGAAAAAGGCAGTACTCATGTATTCAAAGTCCAAGAGTGTGTGGGTAGAAGAGAGAACTTTTTTTTCTGAGGTCAAACTTTATATCCAAAGTCCATAACCATAAGTACTGTGGGGCCCTTATGCTTTAGAAAACCATCTGCTGGCAGCCTGGATGAAATGCAGGGCAACTCCAGCCTCTGCTAAGAAAGTTGCACTATTGGCTCACAATGACTGGCCTGCAATGTGGTTAGGGAAGAATTTACAGAGTTAGTTCATGAAGAAAGAGTGGGTAGGGTGGGTCCCATCTGCTTTCAGCAGCCATAGTTCTCACCTCATTGGGACCCACCAGGGCTCAGCTCCAAAGACCAGGTTGATATGTATTGGGAGCTCTGTCAGCTTTCCCAATGCTGGCAGTGGTTGAAAAAACTTAAATGGGCCAGATTTGGACATGACATTTCAGGCCACAGCTCAGTATCTGAAGGTGGGCTTCCAGAGCATCCCCCGACTCATGCTAAGGTTGTTGAAAAACTCTTGAAACCTCCACCAGGTTCATTAGCAATCTTCTGTCCTACCTGTCCACAGCCAGGTGTAAATTTGCCTCCTGATTGGTGGGAGGATCCAAATGAGTATATCATACCATTTGTATATTCATCAGCTATTGACCAGATGTCAGAGATGTTTATATCCAATTGATTGTTGCCAACAGCTGTCAAGGGACTCCCCACTTCATTCCTTCTCTCCTGTCTCCAGCTCTTCCTGGGTCTCCACCACTATGATTTTCCTTGATACTCCTTCATCAGCCCTATCTTTTGGTCCTACTCCCAGCCCTCAGACTGCACCAGTTCTCAGTGTATAATTGCAACAAGTCTTGCTCACCTCCAGGTTCTTGATCCATGTTCTTGATCCATCAATGCCATCAGATCTTATCTGCTTTGGGGACTCCTGGCAATCTGTGGAGTTCTGATGCCATTAGGTCATATCTGCATGGGGAAGTCATGGCAACTTCCAGAGTTTGGAACCCTGTCCTCTGTGTTTCCAGGGCACACACCCTTGGCACTGTTGTCTCCAATGAATGAGGTGTTCACATTGTTGGAAGTGCCTCAGCAACCAGGTGAGATGCCACACATCAAGCAGCAATGGACTGCCAATGTCATGCCACTATGGGTATGTTGATTGCAAATGATGCTGTGGCAACAGACACCAGGTCTGTCATGACAACTGAATGCCTGCTCAACATGCATAGGGTAACTGCCCCTACACCCTGAGCTATGATGTAGGCTGACAGGAGTGTAAAGTACTCTCCTCATCATCAGATTTATCATTGCTAACAAGGTCAGCCTTTTCAGCCATTTTGCTCATCACATTTGACAGGTTCTAGGCCTCAAAAGGGAATTTCTTTTTCCAGTATTTGATGGACAGTCTCCTTTCACATGAGTGGGAATAGTTGTTATCATATTATTTCTTGTCATCATTATCCTATCATTTATCATCCCTGCTTACCATCATCATCATTGCTGGTTTCTGACTGAGGGAACTCATTGTTCCTGTTTCTCATTGTTGTCCCTTCATGTCAATAGCAGTCATTTAGGTACTGTTGTGATTGCTAAGACTAGGGCTATTTATCCAGTATATTTTTGATTGTTGCTGACATGTCTGAGTTGGAGTGAGGTGTCTGAGTATTCAGGAATCCAGCTAGGGCCCTCAGCACCTTCTGTCTAGGAACTTTTCAGGTGTGTATGTTTCTCTTGGAGTGATGTGTTTCTCAAACTCCCTATGAATGAAATGGGAAGGTAAGAGAAACACACCACCCCAAGGAAAACACACACACCTGGCAAGTTCCTAGACAGAAGGTGCTGAGGGCCCTAGCTAGATTCCATTGATGACATCAGGAACTCTCTATGCATGAAATGGGATGGTGAGAGAAACACACCACCCCAAGAGAAACACACACACCTGAAAAGTTCCTAGACAGAAGGTGCTGAGGGCCCTAGCTGGATTTCTGAATGCTTGAGTACCTCACTCCACTTGAGAGCATCAGCAATGAACAAAAATATAACAAATATATAGCCCTAGTTCTAGCAATCACAATGGTACCTAAACAACTGCTATCAATGTGAAGTGACAGGCTAGAAAAAATGAGAAACAATAACAATAGGTCCCCTCAATCAGGAACCAACAATGATGATAGATGACTGCAATAAACAATATGATAAACAATACAATAGACAATAGATGGTACTACAAATGGCAATACAAAATGACTAGAGACACTCATGGTGAGAGGATGATGATGATGCTGACAGAATAGCTTTCTCAAAGTGGCAATGAGAGCTGCTGCTGCAATAGGGATAATGATGGTGAGAGAGTCAGCAGGTGCTAACAACTCAGATAATAACCAAAAGTGGCAAGTGATAGTGTTCAGCTACTAGACAAGGAGAAAGAGAGTAAGTGTTAAAAGCAGCAAAAGATGATAGCATTGATGGTGGTGATGGTGTCAGAAACCTCCTATGCATGGAAAGGGGGAAGGAAGACCAACAAACACCCAAACACACACACAAGGCTAGTTCCTAGACAAGAAGTGCTGAGGGCTTCAGCTAGATTCTCAAGGACCTGCAGTAGTGATAGAAAGTGAAATGCAGTGCAATTGTGTCAATCTTAGGTGTGGTAGAAAGAGCTCAATGAGGTGTCCTGATGCCATATAAATGCGGGCAAACAGATGGGAACTGCAGGCAGTGGAGGGCTATGTAGCAATATTCTCAATGTCAAAAATGAAATGAAGAGTAATTATATTGATACTAGGTGCAATAGATAGTGCTCAATGAGATGATTCTAACACTATATGGATGATGCTAAACAGATAAGGACTCAGTGCAGGAGAAGGGAAACAAAATTAACAATAGGTTGACAAGGAGTGAGAACTCAAGAGTTGGCAATGGCAACAGTGGAATACAATGTCAATAGATACTAGACACTTTAGAAGAGGTGTAGACAGTCAATACAGTACTACAATGTTGGTATGGGACATAATAATGATGTTTTGGCAAGGCACAATAACAGTGATGAAAAACAACAGAACTGTTGACAGTGTATTAATGTTGACTAAATAGCATGAGAAAGTGCATTAATGTTAGCAATGCAAGTGCTAAAGTCATGGTGCTGTCTAGAAGTGAACTGAATGTGCTAACAAAGGCTTGGAGTCAAAAAGGAGTGGTGTCAGTAGCAAAATCAAAGAATGAGCAATAAAAGAATCAGATGGAGTCAAGAATAATAGCAATGGCAGTGACAAGGGCTGGGGAACATTGGCAATAGCATAGGAAATGAGGTGTGATAGTCAGAATAACAAAAACAATGAAAACAGTACAGGCATGATGCAAACAAAGTGGCAAAACAGTAACAACAAACAATAAAGAAGCAATTATGCTAAGCAGTAGTACTAAAACAATAGTGATTTGGCAATAGTGATGAAACAATGATTCTAAGAATGATAGGCAATAATGATGAAAATGACATGATTATGATGATGATGATAAAACAATACAAGAATGATGATAATGATGGTGCTAAAAGCACAACAATGAGATGGTAACAATAAATGATGGTGCTATGTGAGAGTACTTGAACAATGGTGATAGAGTCATATATTGAGCCTGAGGTATATCCTGACTTCCACTGTCAGTCTGTATAGTGGTACAGGGCTTATATAGTTATATAGTAAAAAGTATGTACTAAAAGGAGCAGTGGTATTCCAACAACTCCCATACTCCAAAAGATGAGTAAGAATGCCAAGAAAGAAGTGGTGTCAGGGTACCAGATATGTACTAGTGTTAATGAAAAGGCCTCAGAAAACATCCTATAGTCCTAGATCCTTCTGGTGCTCCACTGCAAGATTTTGATAATTGGTGCAAACCTTCTCAAGGCTCTAGTGACTGCAATACTTGACCAATTTCAATGATTTTCATATATTCAGAATCACTAAGGGCTAGCAAACATGTTGAGAATATTGTGCAAGTCATGTGACCAAGTTGTGCTATGCCCAAAAGAAAATCAACCTTGTGTGGTGAGGTGAAATATATGGGTCTTGAGTGATAGCAATCTCAGTGATAGCTCATCAGTGGTGACAATGAACAATGAAACAGGGTTAATTCTCTGTGTTTTATGTACAAGTAGAGTACAGTATTTATACTGTAGTGGCAGCAGCCATGCTCTGCTCTACAGGTAATAAGTAGGTAAACTGTCAGGGGACTCCCCATTTTGTTCTGTCACTCCTGCCCCCAATCCTTCCCTAGTCTCCCTTGTTATGATTTTCCCTCTATACACCCTCACCAGCCCTATCTTTTGGTCCTAATCTCAGCCTTCAGACTGCACTGTGTGCACAGATATAATTGGGACAAGTCTCACTCACCTCTAGATTCTTGATCCATGCTCTTGATCTAATGATGCCATCAGATCTTATCTGCATGAGGCAGTCATGGCAACTTCCAGAGTTTAGATCATTTTTAGGGATTTTCCCCTTTGGGGTTTTCTGTGGCTTATCCATACTGTACAGTTGTTTCCCATGCCTCTGACCCCCCAGAAGCATCCACTCTGGCATAGGGATTCCTCAGACTTGTTCTCTTTGGATCTCCCTCTGCCAGGTGTGTAGTTATGCTTGTAGGCACTGTACAGTACTGAATATACTTTGGATCTCCCTCTGCCAGCTGTGTGATGGAGCCATAGCCTCCAGAGGTCACTATCTATGAGAACATTCAGGGTATGGGATGTGAACCCCAAGTGGAAGATGGACAAGAAGGTGAGTTTGTCAGCACTCCAGACACTGAGTCTCCAGACAAGGCTATTGAGATAGGCAACAGAATCTATACTACTATCCTCCAAACCCCCCACCCCCTCCCCTCCAAAGGAAGCTGAGATATGGGCCAGTCAGACTACATCCCAATGTCTGGCCTGGGCATTTGCAGCCAACTCTCAGTTCAAACTGTCATGTAGCACAGTTCCTCGCCACCTGCAAGACTTTTTTGAAGATGTATTCTCCAAGGCTTCCTTTGACTCTCTACCTGAGCACAAGCAATGGGACCATGTAATCAGCTCATTCCTGATGTAGAACCCTCTAGCTGCAAGGTATACCCATTGGCTCTCCATGAGCAAGATGAGTTTGATGCATTTCTGGAAGAGAACCTTGATTCAGGTCAAATACAGGTCAGAGCCTTCTAGTTGCAAGGTCTATCCACTAGCTCCCTATCAGCAGGATGAGTTAGATGCATTCTTGCAGGAGAACCTCAATTCAGGTTGAATCCATCCTTCAAAGTCATCAATGGCCTCCCCTGTCTTCTTCATCAAGAAGAAAGATGGGTCATTACATCTGGTTCAGGATTATCATGTCCTGAATGCAATGACAGTGAAGAATTGCTATCCCCTACCACTCATTACTGAACTCATCAACAACCTATGAGATGCATGTGTTTTCACCAAGTTGGATGTCTGCTGGGGCTATAACAATGTTCATATCAAGGAAGGAAATGAGTGGAAGGCAGCATTCCAAACCAATCATGGACTCTTTGAACCTCTAATAATGTTCTTTGATCTTACTAACAATCCAGTTACCTTTCAGATGATGATGAATGTTATTTTCCATGATCTGATTGCAGAAGATGTTGTTTGTGTGTATCTTGATGATATGCTCATTTACACTAAGACATTTCTGGATGGTAAAGAAGCTCAATCATCATCAGGCTCACTAGTCCTTATATCTGACCAACTTCAATTTCTCACTACACCACAAACTTGTACAGAGCATGGGCAAGCCAGATGCACTATCTTGGTGAGCAGATCATGGTACTGGGGCTGATCATAATGACAACATCATCCTCAAGCCTGAACTCTTTGCCATTCATGCTCTTGAAGGTGTGGCTGTCCAAGGAGATGAGGCAGATATCCTTGAGGACATCAGGCAGGGAAACCAAGAGGGCATGCAGGAGGATGTGGTGGCAAAAGTGGCAATAGCATTGCAAGCCAATCAAGGTAAAGGTGTGAAGTCAGTATGCACTGATGAATGGCCCTTGATAATGGACTCCTAACCTTCCATGGGTGTATCTTGTTCCCAACATGCCTAAGTTACAAAGATGGATAGTTGAGCAGCACCATGACTCCTGCATTGCTAGTCACCTAGGCCTGATCATGATAGTGGTGGACCTCTATGGTAAGCAGGCCCACCTCATTTCTACCCACACCATGTGCTCTGCTCTAGGAGCTGCAATGCTCCATAGGAAGAATGTCTGGAAGCTGCATAGTCTATCAGATGCCTATGTCTCAGATCATGGACCCCAGTTTGTTGCTGAGTTTACTCATGAGCTCTATCACCTGCTTGATGTGAAGTTACACACATCCATGGCATATCACCCCCAGTCAGATAGCCAGACAAAACATGTGAATCAAGAGCTTGAGCAGTACCTTCATCTGTTCCACAACAAATGGCAGGATGACTGGGATGAGCTATTGCCTAATGCTGAATTCCAGTACAATAACCATGTCCATGCCTCCACACAGTTCTCCCTGTTCTTTCTTGGTACAGGTTGTCATCCATGTATTGGTTTTGAGCCCCATCCATGCCCCTTGGAGAATGAGTAAGTGAATGAGTTTGTGGATAAGATGAAGAAAGCACAAGAGGAGGCAAAGGCAGTGCTGGTCAAAGTGAAAGACAATATGATATGCTACTATAATCAAGGTTACACACCTGTACCCAAGTATCAGCCTAGCAATCAAGACTACCTGGATGCATCTAACATCACCATGACTAGACCATCACAAAAGCTGTCCCGTCAGCAGTTGGGACCATTTGTGGTGGAACAGCAGGTTGGGTCCTCTAGCTTACTGCTTGAAGCTATCAGTGGGCATGTGCCAGCTCCATCCTGTCTTCAATGTGGTAAAGTTATCCCTGGCACCTGACAATCCAATTCCAGGCTGTTACCCCAAGCCACCACCACCACCTGTTCTGGTGAACAATGAGGAGAAGTATGAGGAGGAGGAGATACTGGATATTCACCTGTTCTGGCAAAAGCTCCAGTTCAAGGTTAAGTGGAAGGGTTATGGGATTGAGAATGTATCTTGGGAACCACAGGAGAATGTCCATGCACCTAGGTTGATTCAGCAGTGACATCCAGATGCACCAAGGGCCATTGGAGGAATCTACCCAATATCACCAGCCAACATTGCCATCCAAAATTTTTTCTACCCTGCACATTGAGATGCCACATGCTAGAGGGGGGGTGATGTTAGGGGACTAGGGATTGCATGGACATCTGGCTCAGTTGGCAGAGCACCACATGTTGGAAGACAGCTGCAACCCAGAGATCTTGGGTTTAATCCAGCCAATGGACAATTCTTTTGGGTCAGGTGTGGTGATCACATGCTGGTCATGTGATGGAACAAAAATCCTTTCCAACTTTGAGATTGGGAAAAGGCTTTGTGGTCCTCTCTAAACAAGTACAAACACTGGTGGAACTTGGCCTGCTGCTAACCAATCAGTAGACCACCTGGCTAATTAGCTAATCAGTGGGCAGATGTTGGGTTAGGGTTAGCCTTGCCTGTTGTCCTGTACAGTTGCTTCCCACACTTCATGAGCCTATGAAGAATCACTCCTGGCATAGGGAATCTCCAGACTTATTTTCTTTGGATCTCCCTCTGCCAAGTCAGTAGCAATGTTTTTATACACCTGTACAGTACTCAATATACTTTGGATCTCCCTCTGCCAGCTGTGTGATTTAGCCATAGACTCCAAAGGTCACCCTTACATTGACAGGACTCCAATCTACTAAAATCTTCAGTATCATATTCCAATTGAGAAACCCAAGGTCTGAAATCAACTAGACCCATTGAGGTGCCTGATATGAAAGATGATTGGGTAAGAAATAAGGAACTAATACATTCTCTGAAATACCTGTGAGAGGTGTAGAACAGAAGTTAATACTGTGTTTGGAAACTGTACAGTGAGCTCAGGAGGGCCAAAGAATGCTCTAAGAGGGTGGAATAACTCTTCAGATTTCCATGAAAGAAGATCATCATAATATTGGGTAACCAAAAGAAGGATATGAAGATCTCAGCAGATTCATATCAGTGTTATCCAGCATCCAATCAGGCACTTGGTGGAGATATTTGAAGTGAGTTCACAGACTCATGCACACTCACAATTGAAAATGGTCCATGAATGAGGGCAATTGTCAGTGCTGGGTAGATAGCCTACAAAGGGTGAATGTATGCAGAATCAAAGGGAAAGGATGATACACACTGAGATAGAAAAATAAATATCTGTAAGCACTTCAACAGCAATTACTGCCACAAATTGGCTGGAACTAGTTGCAATGACCATCACAATGTAAAGCAGCTGTAGGGATGGCCATTATTCACAAATTTTCCATAGAAACAAAGCTTCCAAATTTCACCTGGAGAACAGCATAGCAAGCTCCTGCATCTGCCAGGAGATATAAGATGTGCCATAATTTGAATAATTGACACTGTTGGCTATCAACATTTGTTTGTAAGAATTTCACATGTTTCCTGTCATTGTATAGATTCATATTAATAATTGGGTAAAATTCAAGCAATAAATAAGAGCATACCACAATCTCCAACCAATAAAGGATGTTGCAATAAAGTTGATGGCAAAAGATGAGATAGTAGTTGTGTTGTATAGAACATTGAAGGTTGTTGCATTGCTAGATGGTAAGCTCACTATGAGGACATCAGGATTTGAGTACATTGACAGAAAAACCAGTGTGAGAACTGTATAGGACATCAGCCTGTACAAAATCTTGGTCAAAGATGTGACACACCCAGAGTACACAGGCAGAGTACTATGGAAATATAAAGCGCCCAGCGACGTTTTTCAAAAATAATCCATGCACGCCATATAATGAAGCCATCATTGATGATTGGCTAAGACATTTTTGTCAGGTCAGGACAGTTTGTTGCATTTAGAAGTGTAAAACTCACAGGGATAAATTCAAGCCAATTTCTAACTACATCCCATTTTCCAAGTGTAGCATTGACAAGGTTAATGCATTTGGAAAGAGATGGAATGTTGTTTTGGAAGAATTGATATCCAGCTATTGAAGTCCTGATTTGCACCACCAAATTTCCACTAAATGCAACAATACCCAGACAAATGACTGCTAGTTGGCATCTGGAAAGCCAAGTTTGAGCCTGATGCCTGATAGACACAATGAATCACAATGATTTATGTGGTATTTGAGAAACCTATCTCACTGAGTGGAAATGTAAGCAACCATGACTGCAATTGGTATCAGTAAGCCTGTGGAGCATTCAGCATGTGCCTTTAGCATTAAGAATGAAGTAGACCATAGCAGAAAGAGAAAACTGCTGGCTCAACAATCCAATCAATAAGCATGTCCTGTCCTATTGCGCGAATTATTTGCCGCTCTTCAGGGGTCATGACTGTATGGGAAGCTAGCAGAGGACAGGGAGGGGATGATTCTAGTTGCCTGGTTGCATCACAGTGCCTATAATATATGAGAACATAGATAAAGATTGACATCAGATATCAAGTTTCATATTGTCCTGAGAACACTATACACAATTCAGGTGCTGAGAACACTATACACAATTCAGGTGGTACAAGTGAATGTTGTGGGACCACACTTACAGGGAACTGATCTTCTTTGATGACAGATTGGAGTGAGTTATGACTTGTATTTGTCAGTTAGGTACCCATTTATGATGAGAAAATTGACACCCTGACAGGACAAATATACATATTTGAGATATTTGTTGCCAGATATAGAGGTGGAACTATTTTAGTGGATTCTCCATGATTGATGAACCTGTAAAATTACTTTGAAGAGTACATTGATGATCAATGTAGCCTATGAAAACAGTGCATACCTAGTATACATGAACTATGATGCACGTAGGATGACCTGGTTTGTCATGTGCGTACGACGCCAGTGAATCCATCCATCCATCCTATTGATCCATGGACATGGCAAGGCCTCGGCGATTCTAACAATGTAACAAGGCTGTGTGATGGTGTGTCATGAGTTTCTCTTACTCAAAATTCACTCAACTTACACAAGACATGAGTCGGGCTTAGTAGAAAGCAGGTTTGTGAAGCTAGCTAGCACTTAGTTGAGGGAACGAGGGTCAGATATGTGGATGAGAGAGTTCTGAGAAGTTCTTTGAGTTGAAGTTCATATGGCCAGGACTTGCCAAAACATGGTGTAGGGAGAGGGCTGGGAGCCCTAAAATTATTTTTTGACCCTATGGGTGGACCTGGCAAGAGGACTATATCAAAGTAGGCCTGAAGACATGTTTTTAGAGCGAACGCTTTGGAGATCGGCCAAAATTCTTATTTGGCTACTTGGTATTGGTATGACTGCCGCATGAGTCAGCGGTGACCTAATGATGCCCGGTTGTCGCCCCAAAACGATGCCATCTATATCATGCATTCACTTATGTACGATGTCATTTTGACAGTTCATCGCCTTCAAGAATATATATATGTACGAGTCAACGCCATCTTAGCCTGTATCAGGTTTCAGGAGAGAATTTTATGAATAGGACAAGGTCATCTCTGTTACAACTCTGTTATATCCTTTCTTCTCCATCAACTATCTCTCATATCTTCGCTCTACTAGTGATAGAGATACCAATAATATTCAGTCCGTGGCACCTCAGCAGGTAGATGATGATGTCTTCTCCCCCAACCACCCGCTTCGACATGCTCCTGCTTCTCTTCCCTCTACCGTCCCAACACCTATATTTCCCTACCCCGCCAAGCCCTTCCTGCACACAGTAGCATATACCTATGATGGCACCCTAGCCTCATGTACTTCTCTCCGCTTATGCAGTCCACAAATCCGACGTATCCTCTCCGACATCCCTGGGAAAGCTGGAAGGCACAAACAGGACTCAGGTTTGTCATCTGAATTATCTTCACATACTTCTGCTAACACAATCTTGTCAACATCTGCGTAGATCCCACGACCGAATTTTTTTCGTATTTTCCTGTGTAAGGCTTTCCTCCCCTTCCTTCTCCTAAGCATACTAATCATACTAATGCCCCTTCTTTAGTGATCAACACCAGCACAATACCCACGTCCCCTGCTCAATCATACAGCTACCTCCTCCGTGACACTTTGGGCCAAATTGCGCCTATACGCGGCGGCGTCGCGGCCATGGAGGGCGAGTCAAGAGTCCTCTTCAAGCGCGGTATAAAGGGTGCGCCACTCCGTGGGGAACCCCTTTCATGAAAAACGATTGTTGCCCAGCACGTAGGACCCAGACAAGGAGATCTAGGTGTCCCTACTGCGTCGGCCATGAGGGACCTTTCTCATGGTAGAATCTCAGGTATATTGTCCCAGTCTCGGGTGGTCATCGTGTCCTACTTGATGACATGTCTGGGAATGTTATTAATGCAAAGCTTACTGTACTGATGGGACCATCAGGTGTTGGAAAGGTATGTTCTGTTGTTTGTTATATGCGACCAGACATTGACCTTGGTCTCGTAGACTGCTCGACATCTTGGCTCAACAACATGGCCTTATCGAGGGCGATGGCTTCTTCAACCATCACTGGACATCAGGTCTCGGAGGTACAAGCGATATTGTCTCTCTAACTTTCATTCTCATAGTGGCCACTGTCAACCAACTTGAATGGACACTCACGCATCTAGCTCTCTCACGATGTACGAAGAGCAAGCGGCTTGGATTTTGATTTCTGTTCCTATGAGCCCTTTCCGTCAAAATATCCACTTGCGTCCTTGCCCTAGCTTGGTCGCCTAAGTCAAACCGAAGAATTGCAAATTAACGATTCTTTTCTCGTGTCGAATCTCACTTGCTTCTGTGGTCTTCGATGGGGAATAGGTGCATGGAGCGAGCGTATAATGGTCCATTCGAGAACTTCCAAGTCGAGGATTTCACTTAATACGTTCCTTAGCTGGAGGAAGTTATCGAGGATTTCGCCGCATGCGACGAGCTCATGTATGCGACATTTTGCTTTGTCCTTGATCGATGATTGTTATAGATGCTTCCTCGGTAAAAATAAAGATGATTCGAATTTGAGTACATAGGCGGATCACAGGATAACCAGAGTCGCTTGAAGGGTAAGTCCATGTGCTAATGCAGATCCACAGTAATTAGCAAGATGTACATGATCCTCACAATAGTTTGAAAAATACAAACCTTTTAAGCAGTGCTCCCAACATAAGCATTCCTTAAATGCCTCGTAATTCGAGCCAGCCATGCATGCACAGCTTCTGTGAGTAATCATGTAGAGATTCCATGCAATTACAGGCAATCGATGATCGATACGACTTCCGATGCAGACATATTGAAAAAGACTGAGATCGTGGTAGAACGCAGAGAGCGACGAAAGCGATCAACAGTCAGTACTCGGTACTCAACGCTCCACATTCCATACTGAAAACCGGAGACTCAAACTCCGAAAAACCCCAACTGTGACCTCCAGACCCACCCCCCTTCCTCCCTAACGTACCTCACAGCTTCTCCCACACCCACATCGTAAGCTTGAGCACATCATGCCGTACACGCAGCTCCACCGTCATGACCAATGCCCAGGCCCGGTACCTTTCCGCGGTCAGGTGTCGAGTTGAGCTATCAGATGTGCGGCGCGGGGAGGCGGAGGACTTGCGGGCGGCACTGAACCTGTAAACGAAAGAGTTAGTTTTACAAGGTTGGAAGGATGTAGGGACAACGAACCTCATGCATGGTGCGCAGGACCGCCTCGGTCTTCCCGTACAACGGGACGGTCTGGAGAAGCGTGGCGCCGAGAACTTGTGCAGGTTCGATGGGCGAGGTTGAACGCTGCCGCGAGGAAGAGGTCGCATGTACGATGGTGTTGCCTGATCGCCGAAGACATCAGATAGAGGTTCTTGTATGCATAGGAAAGGGAACTAACAGAGGTACAAGTAATGAAACAAGGATAACGAGGCCAGCGAAGACGAGAGGGTTGTAGGGGTTTGATAGTATAACACCGATGGGCGTCGTGGGCGGAAGATCTGGGCTTCGACATTAACGTAATAGTGCCTGTAGAGCGGGCGGGTGTTCTGCTGCCCATTACAATTGCTGTGAGATGAGATGCGAGGGAAATGGGGGCTGGGAGTTACCATTGACGAGTCTCGAAGGTTATGGTAGAGTAGTGACGTCTCGATGACTGAAATGAGTGTGGTGGATGCTAGTAAAATGGAAAATTCGCTTTTCAGACGAAGCCGGCATCATAAGCTGGGGATCGACGAGGGATAGAACAACGAAACGTACCAGACCAGCTGCAGGCACTCATCCTCGTCCCGTCCCCATGGCGACGAGCCTTCCACATTCCCCGCGGTAAATAAAGGATGTTCCAGTGTCTCCTTGCGCATACACACAGACGAGAACATTGCCTGCCCAAAAAAATAACACCAGGGCAATCCGACAGAAGTTGATTTCAGTTCTCAAGGCACTATCCTCTGTAAGACATCTCGAAACTTACCCATAAAGCCGCCTAATCACTCTTCTTTCCCTCTCCAAAGACATCTCTCTTCCCCTTTGGTCGAAAATCCAACACGTTGCCACGCCCTTCAGCCCGACACCAAAAGCATCGAACACGATCCAATCATACTCAGCCTGAAGACCCGATCTGCCATCTGGACGCCCACAAAGCGTGAGCTGCACGATCCCCGTGACCAGTGCGTATGGCTCGTCCCAATCGTTGTCATTGTCGCGACTTGGCATGTTGGTGCACCTGGCGTCATGTTGGAGCTAGAGTTGAAGTTGGTGGTGGTGGTGGCGGCGGCGGCGCTTGGGGATGCTGAGGCTCGGGTCAGCGGTGGCGAGAATGCTTCCTGGAAACCGGATCACGGGAAGAACGCGGAGAGTTGTGTGAGTGGATGCGGGCGTGTTGTCATGAAGGAAAGTCACTAGCTTGGAGTCAGAGTCGCTCCGGTGCTGCGGTGGGAAGGAGTGCATTGTTAGAGGGCATGGAAAGATGATGCGACGGGCTGAGTGTGCTTACATTCGTGTCGCGATCACGTGAAGTAGATGCGCTCGAACCCCGCCTAAGGGATTTTTTAAAAACTCACACAACTCTCTCCGTTCTTGGTATGTGACTAGGCCTGATCCTGACTTTCAAGGTACTTGATTCGTTCTAACGTGAAGGGGTTCCTGGTATTCTGGGATATTGGAAACATCATTGAATAAATACTAGGTGTGGCTATACTAAGGTGAGGTTGTAAGTAGGTGTTTTCGCAAAACAGACATGAAATAGGTGAAAATGACAGTAAAGTAAAGGATGCATCCATGATTGATGACTATCGAGGCTTATCCTGAGACAGACTATGATACAACAGCACAGCATCTGTTAGGTTTTCCAAATTCAGTGTCCAGTCATCATCTGGTTGAAGGCTGGGATGCCCTGTGCTGAGAAATACGCAGGATCTAACGATGGTACTACGACGTACACCTCTAGCTCCTGGCTGCATTGCTAGCCATGGTTCTGTATGGTGATGTATTCCACCTCCACCTCCCTCGGAACCCTGCATCGGCATGGGTTTCGGCTCCGCAGAAAAGTTGGAACGCAGCAAGCTCAGTAGGCAGGATAGCGCCGAAGTTAGTGCTGGCGAGGAGTTCGAAGGAGGAAGATGAGGGGTGGTCCAGCTGAGCGTACTAGTGCTGGAGCGGCATTTTCATCATGATCTGCAGATCGAAGGCAATGTAGGACCGGAAATGAAAGAGGAGACGGGGGATGTCCGAAGGGGAAGAGGTGCTGGTGCTGGCGAGTTGGAAGGAGCATAGTCCAGAAGGAGGGGCGGAGTGAGTGGAGTATATCGCGGGTTGTGGGCATGCTGACACTTTGCAGGAACTCGGGGAATCTTTATCGCGCCGCATCGTGTCCAAATCGTGCCTCAAGCGATCATTGCAAGCTGTAATAATGTTCATCGCTGAGGGATGGTCCACGTTTCTCTCCCAAGTACATGTGCTTACACCCGCCCATGCAGCATTCACGAATCACACCCGCCAAAGCCGGTATCTACGGCATCTCCCCGTGCCCCGTCACATTCACCCCAAACATCACGCCCGTCACGTTCGTCTCAGACGACGACCCGCGCCGCCGCCCGCGCGTCGCAGGTTGCCCCCAGGCAAACGGCGCTCGATGGGTACATCCCACGCCCGCCGAACGCGTTTACGCTGTTCCGCGCGGACTTTGTTAGGCAGAAGCATGTACCTGGGACGATCGAGACGAACCACAGACCGTTGTCCAAGATTATCGGTGCGTGCTCTCCCCCTCCCTAACAACCTAGCCCTAATGTACTGATTGACCGCGCAGGCAACTGCTGGCGCGCACTCCCGCTCGAAGAAAAAAAAAGTCTGGGAGCTCAAAGCCAAGCACGCAAAAGCAGAGCACAAAGCGCGGTACCCGGACTACCGCTTCCGGCCCGTGCACAACAAGAACAAGGAGCGCAAGAAGGAGCGTGCGGGCGCGGGCGAGCGCGAGCTGCGCTTCGAGGTACGAGGTGATGGTTTGGCTATCGATGACTTCTTCGGACTGTATAGAAGAGTTGTATTCAGGGGAGAGGTTGGAGGGGAGGAAAGACGAACCTTGAGTTTCTCCTCGTAGATCTGGGGCACCGAAGGACGCGCGCTGATTTGTTCGTACATGCGTGGTTGGGTAATACTCGGAAGATCGAGCTCGTTGTGTCTATCCCAATCCCGTCAACACATGGGTCTTGGTAGCCAAGAAAGTCGTATACGTACCCCCTGTAATTCGGAATGGAACGATTCACGAGTGTTAAACAGGTATAACACGAGGATTAAACGCACCATCGCCGATAAACAAGCAAATCAACGATGATATCCTTCGCCCAGCTCAGCCCACCCTTGACAAAAGCATAACACCAAATGCACGCACCTTACGGAAATACTTCCGATACCGGAACGCGATATCCATCGCGCGCACGACGTCTGATAAACCCACGGCGTGAGCATGGTCCCTGGCGCATATACAAAGTGAAAGTCGAAGAAGAGCGTACCTTCAGGATAATCGCCATTAACATGCAGCACGGGCGTATTGATCATCTTTCCGATGTCCGAGCAGTAGAGCGAGGAGCGTGCGCCAGAAGCGGGGGTGGTGTATCCGATGCTATTCAAGAGTTAGCGAAAGACAAGATTTCGATAGCTAGAGAGGGTCTTGCTATAAATTAATCAATCAATAACTCTTCGACCAAATGAGCCGTCTCTCCACTCGTAAAATGCGGTAAATTACCTGCAAGCCAATTTCACCAATCAGCCTAAAACAGATTAAAAACGGAAAAAACTGCAACTCACTCAGTCCAAGTCCCTCCATAACCGCACTCTGCCCCGTAAAACTCGCGTCTCCATGCAGTTGCGCACACATCACTCGATCTCCAAGCTCACAGTCCGCAGGCGAGGTCGTGAGGAGCGAGTATTGCTTTGCGCGGGTTTTGCCTAGCGCAACTGGGTTGACGTGAGATGCGAGGGATTAGGCAAAAGAGAAACTTTGACAGGATTCTTGGCGCTATAGTCCAATGTCGGAGACGCAACAAGAAGATGAGAGAGAACGTCGCCTTCGGCACCGAGGTCTTCGGGGAGCTCGGAGCCTCCTTTGATTTTGTTGAAGAGCACGACTGCGGGGAGTTGAGGGAGGTCTGTGAGGAGGTTTGGGCGGCCGCGGTGGGGCGTTCCTATTGAGGTGATCGATGAGTCGATGAAGGGAAATTGAATGGCAAAATCGAGCTTACCGAGGATGATGTGTTAGATCCCCCTGTGCGAGGCGGAGGAAAACAGGGAGTCGAGCGCTGGGAGCATCGATTCGCCGCCTTCTAGGCCATACTGAGGGAGAAAAATTGGCATTAGTAGTATATATGTACGTGAAAAGGACGTACGCGTTTGAGGTTGGGAATTTGAGTTGAAGAAAGTTGTCGAGGACTTCACTGCGTGCGAGAAGCTCATGTATGCGTCGTTTCATTTCGTCGTCGATGATTGTGATGGGCACTTCTTCCGAGGACGATAAAGACTCGGATTCGAGTAAGTAGGAGGACCAGAGTCGTTCGGTTTTCAAGGGTGAGTGCGTACTAATGCAAATGCAGAAATAGAATTAGCGAGATGTCTAAGATCCACGCAATAGTAGAGGAACTTGAATACTAACCTCATGTGTGATCTCCCCAACATCAACGCTCCTTAAATACCTTGTAATCTCACCAAGAGTCCACCACTCCTGTGCCGGGCTGTTCTGTGATGGGTTCACAGGTCTCGTCCAGAGTATACCATTCATGTTGTACTTCTTTGAGTCGTCCATGAGCCCATAGTGCCGTGGATCGAGCACTACAACCTCCTCACAATGGATCAGGTATAAAGGGTCGATACATGCTGCACGGTGTCCATGTGTACGCATTAAATCGACATAGCGGAGAAGTGGGGGGTCTGAACGCGGTTTTCGAGCTGTCTTTTCACCAAGTTAAATTGATTACTGGCGACAACATACCGCAGGCTACTCACAGTCAGGAAACACGTATTATCTTCGCTTTCGAAAGCCAAGTGATTCGTCATGGTATAAACAGGCGCCTCGAGATTGTAGTGCTACATTGCAGCGCGGCAACAACCGTGGCGCCGGCAAAGTCAAGAATACTTTCAGTTGTCGATGACGATGGGGCCAGTCTCGAAGGTCCAGTGATATCTCTCGACGTGGCAGGCTATGGTGATGGAGGGAAGATACTTTCGCTAAAGAGTGTGGATTTGACGAAACTCGTCCATTATGACATGGCGGAAGTTGCAACAAGTGGCGGGCGCTTTTTTGCGATGCGATCACGTGGAGCAGATAACGCGCTTGACGCGTGGATGCGACCGCGTGCTGTGGCCAACTTTGAATCTCCCTAATGTTCGACGTTAGTTCGACGTGTACCCTCCTCTCCCTTATCAAAGGCATCTCCAGCTTTTGTGGCACCTCGACAGACGACTCTTCTTCCTCAACCACCCATTCTGACCTTCCTTCTACCGTGCCGACGAACTTGTGTACTGTTAGCCTGCGTCTTTCAGCTTCTCCATGAACGTAGGAAGGGATGCGTCGGACTTGTGAACTGCATAAGCACGGAGCAGGACGTGGAGTGTCATAGGGATGTGTTGGGTGAAACATTCACATACCTTTGCTAGCACGACGCAGGATTAGAGGTCGTCTAGCTTCGTCAACATCCGCGCAAATCGATTTAGAAGTGTGGTAGGTATATGACTACGTTTCTTCACGTTTTCCCATGTACGTCTTTCTTCCCCTTCCCTCTCATTACCGTACTAATGCCCTCTTTCCCCCCCTCCTTTTACTACTAGCGATCCTCACTCAGACGGTTACGTCCTCTGCCACAATTCACACCTCCCGACTCGTGTCAATGTACCCCCTCTGTTCCCCGCCTTGTATCGCCCGAATAGCATCAACAGCCACTCCCTCATTTGAACCACTCATGCCTGTAATGCACTCGCCCCTTGCATCATCTTTCCCTGCTCCAGGGCCAGACATTAAGTAGTATCCGAATCCAGGGCAAGAAGCGGCCGTTGATGCCGTTTATCGGACGTGGGAGAACTATGTTCACTGTGAGAAAGCTTCTTGTGTGATGAGGAGCCGGTGAAGATGAGCTTGTGAAAATATCTGAGATAGCTCGTGATGGAGAAAAATTCAGGATGTCCCTGTAAGAGCAGTAAGTATAATCATGACTTTATTCCCCCTTATTCCAAATTCTCTTGAAGCCTGATGTAAGCTAAGGTGATGGAGCAAGGCAATGAACTGACAAGAGGAAGCCTGCAGGGGCCGGCACAACGGTTAGAGACTTAGATGGAAACAGAATGTTGGACTTTGCAACAGATCCAGCACAGCCACACCAACTCTGGAGCCGAATTTTGGAAAGAACTCAACTGCATAAACCTTGTGCTAGTTTGACCTTCTTACTCAGCAATTAAACAGGTTCATGAATCATGGGGAATCCACAATATTTGGCTTGAGCATATCGAGTGTGGAGATAAGGTCATGTGTGTACAGTCGCATGGGACACAAGTTTTACGAGATCAATTTTCCGCTATCCTCGCTCTTTAGATACACTAGAACAGCGCCACCTCCATCATGATGTTGATCATCTATATTCATCTATTCGGTGTAAGTATTCGGGCTGTCAATTTCATGCATCAATTTTATGTACTTATGACTGATGAATGACAACCAAACTGTAACTTCGCGACACTACATACTTCGGGTGAGCAATCATTGTTCCAGCTCCACTTTGAGCCCATTTAGATGTACATATGTAGATCTCGTTCCCCACTTCCTACCAAGTCTCTTGTCAATTAGGATCATAATTTATCCTTGCCATCCATCCTCAAATTATCCTGGCTATATATATAACCTTGATGGACATTCCATTCCAATCAAAAGTCTTTGATTCAAGGGGTGATATATATAAGCAAATATTGTGATTGCAACTAGATGACTAGAACCATTCCCTCCCATCCCTTATTAGCTTCTCACATAGTCATGACTCCTCAAGAGCAGCAAATCATCCAAAAAATAGGACAGACACTGCTTATAAACTGGATCACTGAGCTAGCAGTTTTGTCTTTTTTCTATGGTCTACCACATTCTCAATTTTCACACCAAATGCTGAGTGCTTCCCAGGTTTACTGATGCCAATTGCAGTCATGGTGGCCTACTCTTCTGTTCAGTGGGACAGGTTTCTCAAATACCACACTCTGGATTCATTATGTTTATTAGGTGTCAAGCTCAAACTTGGCTCTCTAGATGCCAATTATTAGTCATTTGTCTGGGTATTATTGCATTCAGTGGAAATTTTGTGGCAAGAATTGGGGCTTCAATCATTGAATATCAATTCTTCCACAACAACATTCAATCTCTTTCCCAACATGTTGACTATGTCAATGCTATACTTGGAAAATGGAATGTGGCTCAAAATTGGTTTGAATTTATTCCTGTGAGTTTTCCACTTCCAAATTCAACAAACTGTCACCTGACAATAATGTCTTAGCCAATCATCAATGATGGCTTCATTATATGGCGTGCATGGATTGTTTTTGAAAAACGACGCTGGGCCCTTTATATTTCCATAGTACTCTGCCTGTGCACTCTTGGTATGTCATATACTTGACCAATCTTGCAGTCTAATATCCTATACAGCTGTCCCACTTGTCTTTCTAGGAATGTACTCAAATCCCAATGTCCTGACAGCAAGCCTACAGTCCAACAATACAACACTTAATGCTTTAGGGAACACAACAGCTATTTCATCATTTGTCACTAATCTTGTTGCTACATCCTTTATTTGTTGGACATTGTGGTATTCTCTTATCCAATTCTTGAACATTCACTCAATTGCTATGAATTTCTGCAATGATAGGAAACATGTAAAATTCTTACAAATAAATGTTGGCAGCCAACAGCATCAATCATTCAAATTGTGGCATATCCTATACTTCTTGGCAGATGCAGGAGCTTTTTATGCTGTTCTCCAGGTGGGATTGCAGAAACTTTGTGTTTATGCAAAGAATAATTTTTAGGCCTACAGTTACTTTACATTTTGATGGGTTTGGTAATTACTGGTCCTAACCAGTTTGCTGCATACATTGCCTTTGAAGGGATTGGAAGTATTTATTTTTCTGTCTATGTATGTACCATTTGCCTCTGATTCTGCATACATTCACCCTCCACAGGCTGTCTACCCAGCACTAACAATTGCCCTCATCCATGGGCCATTTTCAGTTGTGGGTGTGCATGAGACTGTAAACTTGCTTCAAATATCTTCACCAGATGCCTGATTGGATGCTAGAGCACACTGATCTAAAGCTATTGAAATCTTCTGCATCTCTTCTACTGTCTCCTATGACAGCCTCTTTGTCAGTTTCTTTATAGTATGGCTACCAAAGTTTTTTTACTGCAGCCTGCCAGGACATTGTTTGGTTTCCTCAGTCCAGTGTAAAGATTCCATATACAGTACTTACACCTCTGCCCTCTACCCTTAGTAGGCATCTTAGACATATCAGTAACATGTTCCTCATTTCCTATCCACTCCTTTATGTTGGAAAATTTCCTGATCCCTTACCAGGTTCCTGGTTGAACTAGGTCAAATCAGGCTGTCAGGCTTTCTTAACTTGTTAGAATGGGCTGTTGTGATGCATGGCAATTCTGAGGTCTACTGGGTCTGAGGCAATGATTCTTATGTAATACATACATTAACTAGCCCTTAATCTTCTGCTTTAATGTAGGCAGCAAGAGTGCCTTTTTTGCTATGGAAGTTGACATATTGATAGAGTTCAAGCCTCCATGTTCTGGTATCATGTGGTGATTCATCTCTACTCTGTTGTGATACCATACCTTACCTTCTGGATTAACATAGCAGCTGGTAAAGTGTCTGTCACTGAAGTATATAACACCTTTGAGATTATATTTGTCAGGTTGCAAATCATTGAAAGGGGTGGCTGAAATAGAAGAACTGATGCAAGTATTGACAGCAGATACATCAATGGTGGAGGCACACAATGTGATGATCAGAATGGCACTGTGGACACCAGACAATGTGTCATTCTGAACAGCCACAGCAGGGTGGGCAGCAAGCATATATGGTGTATATGGTGTACTGTAATCGAGGGTCTCAAGGAGGGTCACACATAAAAGAAATCGCAAAAGATGTCAAGGGACCGAAGGTTCCTCAAACCCTGGAAAATGCCATATCATACTACATCCTCTCAAGTTGAGGTGCCGTAGTTGCGGTGATCCTCCAGCTCTGAGCTATCTCGTTGGGGTGCTATCCCTTTCAGAAAACTTGCCCAACAGAGTATGGATTTCGAGATACTATTTCCATCATCGGCATAGGGTGTCTGAGTATTGCACTGAGTGCCGTGTATTATTGTTGGCTGATATACTTAATACTCGATGGCTATAGTTTTCACAGATGTAATTTGAAGGACAGCGATGAGCGGGAGTCAAGAGTAAGACCTTCGAGGCGCGACACATGAGAGCGGAGAAGGTCCCTCAAGACTCTGCCGGTCGTCTCGAGTACTTGGAATGTGCATTGCTTAGACTGGTAAGTTAATCGTAAAAAATAATCGGAATATATGGTTTGATTGGTGCATGCAACAAGATGCATATCAACGTTCGGAGGAAGAGGCACTGGGAGAGCTGATTCATTGTTACTGAATACCGCTGTGTTCTTATAACCATCGAGAGTGAGCATGACGCTACTGGCTTGATAGTATTGTATCGCCTCCTCGGGTCTGGGGTAGGGAGTGTTCGAAGAGTTGTATGGGAGAGGGGCAGAGATAGTA
>JAGGAW010034434.1:0-25625 GCA_017657375.1 Termitomyces sp. T27
GTATACTTAGTCACGATTCGCGTAATTTAACGACGTTAAAGACTTATGCGTCGGTTACGCGTAACGGAGTCGGAACACCGCGCGACGCGTCTGTCACGTGATGCATTAGACGCGACGCGTCACGCGTCTGTATCGTACACCGTGTGACGTCACATCATATAAAATGTGGTTTGAGCCGATATTTCCTCATCTTTACTTTGAACCACCACGTTCACTGCTAAAATGCTTTTCTTCCCACTTTACACTTCGGCTCTCGCCCTCTGGTACACCTTCGGGACCATCAAACTCAGTAACCCGAGCCATCGGAAGTTTCTCGTGCGCGGGGGCACTGTGGTTGTTGGAGAGCAACTCGCAATGTGGTATTTGACCAGGAGAATGGAAGCACAAAATCGCTTGGCGTATCAACGCTGGGTGAGCGAACGTGACCATCGCGCGATGCTCAACCAACGTCCCGAAAACACTTCGCCAGGCTGGATGTACCCTACGCTCTCCCAGTCCCTGTTGCCCGAAACTTGCTCTAGTACTCCAGTGCCTGTATTCGACCTCATCCTCGCCCCTAAATACGACCTCGCTCTCATCCCCGTCCCTCCCGAAGTCTGCTCTGTCGACGACGCCCCCATTCCTGGTACCGACCTCATCCCCGCTCCCGTCTTTGCTCTCTCCGCCATCCCCGTCCCCGGCAAAGTCTGCATGGCCGAAGACGCCCCCATCCCTGGTACCGACCTCATCCCTGCCCCAATCTTCGCCCTCGCCCTTATTCCTGTCCCCGCCCAGGACAAAATCGATCTGGACTCTTCGCCTTGCATGCCCGCCTTGAGCGCGGCTTCTCCCACCCACAGCTTGATCCTCCCCGGTGCTCTCACTGCCGTAAATGCCCCAATCTCTTCTGAGGACTCAACCCGATCCAGTTACTACGCGATCCTGGTTTTTATTTACCTCGGCGTTCTTGTACTTTTGTCTGTTTTCTACTCGAAGTTCGGCGTCGTCATTGTGAGTCCACTCGCTCATATTCGCTGTTTTCATCTTCTGATTTGTCTGTCAGGGCCCGCTTCTCAAAGGTCAACGTACTTTGAACGAAAACGCTGAACATTCGGAGTATAATGTATGTCTATCTCGTTCACATCTATCAATTACTATTTCTGACCTCCCTCTCCAGGGCGAGGTCTTCTGTTGGACCCAATCTCCTGAAGGCTGTACTGTGACCGTTGTGCCGAAGTTCGATCCTTTCAAGCTTATCGACGACGATTTGACTCACGTGAGTTGTCTATCGTTCACCTATGGCTTCTCTTGACATGAAAATATCAGGACAATGATGATGAGGATCTTCCGATCGACCTCGCCGATTTCACGTTTAACGTCGAGGCTGATGTAAGCTCTGTCTACTGGCTTGCGCTCTTACATAACTCATGTCATCGGGCAGAACAATATAGATGTCGACGCCTTCTACCCTGCTGCCGACACTCTCTTCATGCCTGTTACTGAGGAGTCCCCGGACACTCATGATCCCGAAGTAAGTTATCCTTTTATTTGATTTTAATCCCTGTCTGACATAGAGGATGCGAAGACTCACGAGGACGCCTTCACTACTGAACTTACGGGCCTCTTTTACCAGTATCTTTTGGGGGAAAGCCTGGAAGATATTCAAAGAGCAGCTCTCAACTTGCCACACGACGTTCCTACCTCGGTGAGTAGTTCTCTGCATGTACTGTCTGTTGCAACTGCTCATTCTGCCCCCCACAGGAGAATCGGTCGTTCTCATTCGCTGACGAACATTTCCCTCCATCCCAGCAGCCCCCTACTTCCGGTGAGCTGTTCCTTGGCTTGATTAACTCTTACCTTTACTCATCTGCCGCAGGAACTCTCGTGACCAAGATGGCACATTTATCTCTGTCTGCTTGATTCACTCTGCATCACTCTGCTTTTTCTCTTCTCTCTTGGCCTCGTCTCTTATTTGTCTCCTCATTCAACTCTCGGCAACTTCTGCGACGATCCGAACCTCACACGCGCTCACCAAGACCCTTCCAATCCATGCCACGTCTCTTGTATCCGCGTACAGGAAGTCCTCTCAGCCCATCTTTGCTCGTGTAGCACCAGACTTGGCAGCGCACCCGGACGCGGGGATATTTTATATCATGCGCCCCCAAGTCGACCCTCCAGGCCCACATTGATGTACGCTCGTGGCTCTGCATGGTGAGGACCGACGAAGGCGAAGGGTGCGCAACCTTCGCCTTCGCCGGCCCCCATCTTTGCGGGGTCGCGCGCCGAATTCTTTGTGGCTGGTGGTCGAGCCGGGCTTGGACTTCCATGGATACACGGCACGGCATGACATTGAACCTGGTACGTGACTATACATTACTGTTTCTTGTGCGATCGCTAACATATGGTTGTATAGACTAGGTTTGGAACAAGCTCGAGTGTATTAGGATCTTGCGCGGCTCAAGTTACCATGCGTCGTCTGGCACGACTTTGATTCCTTCTATTTCGTTTTGAGGCCAATGAGATGATAGCCCGTCTTCTCTTTCCATCTTCGAACAACTCCAACGCGCGCATATATCCATGATATCATCTAGAAACCCTTCTGCCGGCGCAGTCGGCTGTCACCTGCTTGCCCATATCATCAAATCATGGACTTCTTGGATCGTTGCCATTGATTAGACCCTCATTTGTATTTCATTCTCGGACTCCCGCCTGGACTCTTGCATTGCCTTCTGGACTTGAACTGGACGTATTTATTCGTTATCTTATCTTTTTCTCTGGGCTCCTTTTGTGTAGACGTGAATGTATTCAGATCTCGAGCATGTACCCATTTCGATGAGCCCTTTGTAATTATATCTCTATCGGCTTATATTCTTTGTGATGTAACTTGTATATTAAGAATATTATCAACCTTGTCATTCATTCATTTGTAACGTGAGGAACTTCATCAACGACATTGATGTGCCAGACTTCGGAAAGGACGGAGGATGGTTATCCTTATTACGTCGATCTACCTATTAGTCAAGGGTATTGAAAGTTCTAGACGAATTCAACTGAATGGCATGTGGCGCAATTAAATCTATCCGATATCCATATCCTTAGAAACATCCTTGGCTTTCCGTCGACAGTAGCGAAGTTGCAATCAGATTAATATTCACATCTCATCAATACTAGTAGTACGCAGTCACCACAGAGGTAAATATTGCAGCCAAGAATCTTGAAGGAAAGCCGGTTGAAATTGGACCCGACCCGGTGTACCCTAAAAATGAATCAATGATCCGCGAATGGATCCAGTTATCCCTCCTTGCCAATGTTATATGAAGGGTTGCATTCATGATGGACTAAAGCCTTTCTTTTGGATCTTGGTCTGCCAAGATGATGATACTACTCACCGCTCTTCACAAGGTTTTTTGTTGTAATGATCACCTTGTCTCAACAGAGATCTTTACAAGTAATTACGACTTGGACACCGCACGAACTCATCCATGCGTTACGCTCGAAGAATCATTCCGAGATGTGAATACGATACGCCACTCAGAGATGGGTCTTGCTAAGATCTCCGAAGCATCGATGACTTTCGACCGAGCGGCTGCAGCACAACCGACCTTGTGGCGCAATAGGATTTACATCATCTCCGTCAACATGTGCATATACAATCACCGCGGGGGCTAAGAGCCTTGAAGAAAGCCAATCGCAACTGGACACGAATCATACCCTAACAATGGTTCGCGATCGGATGTAGCTGTCCTTCCTTGCCAATGTTGGTCATGATGGAGGATTGAAGCCTTCCTTCTGATCTAAGTCTGGCAAGATGACGATGCTGTTTGCGATTGCCCCTCTTCGCGAAGACTCTGTCGTAATGACCACCCTTTTTGCAACAGAGATCCTCGCAAGTGATTACGACTTGGACGCCGCACAAACTCATCCGTACGTTACGCTCGAAGAATCATTTGGATACGTACGATATGCCGGAGACGGGCTTTCTAGCCCTTTCCAAGGTGTCCGAGGCATCCATGATTTTCGAGCCGACGGCTGGCGGCAGGTTTATCTATAAAATCCCCTTGAGCTGCAGGATAGGTCTTCAGAGCCAGTTGCCTATCCACCTTGTACATCGAATCCTGTGAGTTCTTTCCTGCGAACGAGCTGCTTGAAATTGATCTCCATCCCTCAAGCCTGCCACAATGCTATTCACCACTACTTCCATGGTGCTCATTGCCCTTTTCGCGGCCTCCAACGCGGTGCCAATTCCAGGAACTCCAGACTCTGTGACCACTGTACGCAGCCCGAACGACGAGAGCCTTCTCCACATGAGGCATTGCCCCACAGTTAAAGAGCTCATAGCCTGTGCGACAATCAAGTCGTTACCTAACAATGCCCTCTTCTGGAACGACGAAGTGCCGGTCGACGTCGTTTCGCCGTTCGCCAAAGCTCATAACAAGAAGACCATTCGGGATGTTTTTCCCGAGCCGCAACGAGATAATATTATCGAAATGTGTCATAAGGAGGGTGTGGACCCTTGGGAGCGTATGTCGAGGGCGTATGCGAGTCTAGCGTCTGGGGAGGCGTGGGTTCTTGATAGACCGGCTAGTTTGGCCGAGATTGGAGCGACGTTTTCGCATTATGATAAGCACTGGGCGGCTGAGTTTGAGGAGATCAGGCGTCTGCAGAGGGTCAGGGAGTTGTATAGAGTTAACTTAGACGCTCAGAACCAGCTGGTAGGTCAGAAGCACAAGATTTGGCCTTAGATAATATCATGTTTGGCATGCGGGGTAGATACAAACAATCGGACAGAGATTCGGACTTGCCACGTCTTGAGCGGACTTGAATTGAAACTCGTCTTGTCATGTCTGCGTCTGCACGCGCCGAGGCTCGTAGAAAGGCCATTCTCAGCAGAGGCACTGACCGCCTCGCAAAGCTCACAACGTCCGCAAGAGGCGACGATCCCGCTTACATGCATCCCGGTCCGTGTCTCATCTATTTCCGTCCAGTCATTCCTTATATTCTCAATAGATCCTTCAAATTCAATGCCTACAATTCGCAAGACTTCGAGCAATTTTATTGGAGAAGAAACAACCATGCCTACGCCCCCGAATCCCCCGTCTCCGTCTCCGCGCCGTCGACCAACCGAACCACCCGAACCCACCAATAATATACCTTTCAGTACCGGAAATGCGCCTGACCCCTCAGTATGGTCTGAGCAGCAGCAGCAGCTTCTGCAAGCTATCATGTCTGGGACACGACCTCCAGAGTCAATGCCAGTGCTGCCACCGACAGACGTGAATTCTTCACTGCCGCCCATGGACAACCCCTTGGCGGCCATGCTCTTCCCGCAAGCGCAAGGCGCGTTTCCACAGTTCCAGGCTGCGGGCGCAGAAGGCAAGGCACCGGCCGCAGCCACCCCTGCCCCTCCGACGCGTCTGCAGAAGCTCATGCCGTTCGTGCATCTATTGTCGATGTGGGCTCTCTTGGCGTATTTTGTGCTATATATGGAGCCGAGGGCGTGGACGGAGAGTCTGGGGGGTTTGGTGGATGTTGGTGGGCAAAAGTTCGGGATATGGAAGAGATGGGCAGAGTTGGGGAGGGTGGGGAAGGTGGAGGATGTAGTGATGTTGTTGAGAGTACAGGTGCTGGTGAGTCGCGCGTTTTTGATTGAGTTGTGATGTGGAGTAACTAATTTGGGGAGTGGTGATAGCCCTTCTTTTGGGCGTTTACGACGCTGCAGCTTGTGTTGCATTCTGTGCGGATATTTTCTGGTTTTGTGAGTAGAGCTTTTTTGTTGGTCTGGTGCGCAGAGCTGAAACTTTCCATTAGGATACCGTGCAACCCCCAACGTTGCTAGCATTCGTCCTACCTCATCTCCCACCGCCTCTGCCCTCGATCATCGTGAATGCATTAAAGTATCTCCAGATGGGGTCTCTGTTCCTCGATGATCTCGCTGGCCTTCTCGTCGGGATAGGTTTTATCATCATGTTTTCCGGATGGTTCGCTACATCATAATTATTGACGTATGGTATTATATTTACATGCATACATCATTTTGTTACCTGTACGTATACATGGTGATAGATAATTAGACGTAAATGGATGGGGATTTGGGGCACTTGGCCAGGAGCTCAGCAAGCCAAATCTTGTAGTACTTATTCAGGATATTTTCGACCTCGGTCGTTTCAATGGTATATTATTGCCCAAAGAAGATATGTACTAAGTGTTCGCTTTCCCCAGGGTCTACTGACGAGTTCAGCAGTTCAGTCAGGTTGCTATATGTGCGAGCAGTGGGCCCGGGCCGGACGGCATGAGTGTGGCATTTAGCTCTCGGACCCCTGCCAAACACCGGACTTATTTTGAGTTTTTCCTTTCTCCTGTCGTTGTCAGCGCCTTTATTCACGATTACGCCGCTCCTCCTATCCTCATAACTGCTGCCAATGTAGCTTATTATGGTCGAGTGCCTGTCGAAATCTATATCCTTCGTCACTATATCTTTCGTCGACAGTCTGTGAGCGTCAGCCTTTTTTCTGCCGACTGGAGTTTCTGTAAGGATGATTTGTTTCTCATGTTATGCTTGCTGATCAGGCTCAATAGATTTTCTCGTGTTATATGTATTATAGATGGATCGAAGTGTCATAATGACGATGAATCTCCCCCAAAGGTGGTCTGAATCACTTTTCAAACAACAAGGGATGTCAATCATGCTGATTGTGAAGTTCGATTACAGGCAATCTATTCAAACCGAGTTCAAGTCTATATAATACAAATCTATGCGAGTACTAGTACCGAGTCCAGGCAAACGAGTCCCAAAGTCCAATGCAGGTATGAAGTCCGAAATACGAAAAGATTCTAGAGACTGATGTATAATAATATTAATCACGGGCAGTTTATATCGAGTCGTGTTCAAGTCCAAGTCCATCTATATCCCAACACAAGAAAGCTCCAGGCATTTGCAGACATGTCGGTCCAGCACAATCATGTTTCGCGTCCAAGATCCCCAGGCAAGATTTTAAGCAATAGAATGATGTTTAAGGCTTCATCGGCACAGCACGTTTCCAGTTTTCGACACACCACCGTCTCCCCCCGAGGGCCCTCACTCAATGAAGCATCAAGCACAGCGGTGCAGCTAGCCTGCGCAAGCCAGCCACACCCACTCAAAGCGGACCTCGACCGCTACTCGTCAGCAGCGCTCGAGATCCGCTTTGAGCCCGTGCTCGAGCCCCATCTCGTTCCGGGTTCCCTCACCTCGCTTCATCACCCCCATCACGTGCTGCTGCCGCCTGCTGTTCAAGCCACCTCGCGTGGGCATTCTTCCTCCGCTTTCTGCGCTCTTGGGTGGCTTTGTTCTGAGCCCTTCGACGTCGCTCTGCTCGTTCCTCTTCTGTCAAGGTTTGGGCGGGAACAGAGCGCTCGGCTGCATTGGATTGGAATGTAGCTGAATCGGCCTGGGCAGCCAAGGCGTAGGACCGTGGGACAGTGGAGGACTCTGCCTCTGAGATCTCGAGGCTAGGCTATATCGAGGAGAAGAGTATGTCAGTTGCGGCGGGCGACATTCAGAACATCGAGTGACTTACAGGAATTGTTTCCTCGACGGCGGCAGACTCGACGGCAGCAGAGGTCGCGGACGACGGCTCGACATCTTCGGAGCCAGGCTAGACGGATAGATTATGTCAGACACAGCAGTGAAGTTCAGATGCTGGAGAACTCACGAGAGCAGTGGTCTCGATGATGTCAGAGATGGATGAGGACGGCTCCGAGATTTCCACGTCAGGCTAGAGATGGATTATATCAGCAATGGTTGCGATGTCTACGGCTTTGGAGTACTCACGAGAGCGATCGTCTCCGCGACAACAGAGGACGGCGAGGACGTGTCCGACTGCTTAGAGTCAGGCTAGAGTATTGGCCAGGTCAGTAACAGCCACGATATTCATGACACCGGAGTACTCACGAGAGTAGTAGTCTCTGCCGCAGTAGAAGACGAGGATGACGCGTTGAAGATCTTATGGCCAGTCTGATGCAAGACAAGTCAGCTACATGCGTGTTATTTACAACTCCAGATGACTTACGGGAATTCTCAGCTGAGCAGCGGTGGAGAACAGCGAGGACGATCCCAAGACTTCAGGATCAAACTAGAGTGCAAGGGGCCATTGTCAGCTACAACCGCGAAGTCCAGAACGATAATGACTTACGAGATCGCGAACCTTCTCCAAGTCGACAAGCTCGCCGATCTTGCCCTGTGCCACGTCAATCTCCTTGAGCGCCTTTTCCTTCTTCTCCTTTTCTTCCTTCGCCGCCTTGAGCAAGTCCCCGATTCGGCTCATCGCTGTGTCAAATTTGACGATGCGGGCGGCTTTGGCTTCCTCAACCTCCCTAGCCTTACGCTCTTCCTCCTCGATCTTGGCGCGTTCCGCCGCTCTCTCCGCCTCCTTAAAGGCCCTCCAGGCTTCCATTTCCTTCTTCTGGCGCTCAGCTCTCGCCTCTAACCAGTTTGGTTCATTGGCGGGGACGATCATGTAACGTTGGCGCGCTGGTTGCGGTGCTTGTGGTTCGGGAGGGAAAGCAGGCAGTTTCTCTGCGCGGCCCTGAACGCGCCCTGCGAGTTCCTTGGATGACGACGACGAAACCCGCGCGTTCTGGGCTTCACTGGTGGATGCTTCCGCAACAGAAGAAGTTGGGCCGGAAGATAAGCCCTTGTCGGTGTCGGTGGGTGATGTTGTGGTAGTACCGATGTCTGCATTGCTTTTCGTAGTTGTCGGGGCGGGAGCCGGAAGAGCTGGGCGAGACGAAGAAACTCGACTCGAGCCTTTGACCGTTTTGCCCTTCGAGATGGTGAACCAGTCGCCGCTCTCGTCGTCGTCGTCATCGACGTTGTTCCAGTCGTCATCCCAGCTGAATTTCTGAGGCTTGGCGACCTACAAGAAGCGATCAGGGTTTGGATAGAGAATCAAGATAGGAAATACGCACCGGAATGTCCTTGGACTTCTCTGCCATCGCCATCGCCATCGCCTCTGCCTCCCACATCGCCATGCGTCTTTTAGTGGCCGCCTCCTCAGACTCCTTGATCTCCGTGATTTGTTCGGTCTCAGCCCCACGCGTGCCCTCCTCACCCTGAGCCTTCACTTCAACCTCTTCAGCCCCAGCCTCGCCCGCGACCTCCTCGATTGTCTCCGTGACCTCAACTTCTTCAACCTCTTCCACATTCTCTGCTTTCGCCTCACTTCGCTCGGTATCAGCTAACGTGGCAACACCCTGAGTTTCGATGGTGTCGTCAGGGGCGGTGGTGGGTTTTGCTGCGCATTGGGCGTGGTGCCATCGAATGTGCTTGACCAGCGCGTGTAGACGCTTGTTCTTCATTCTTTCGGCGGCGGCAACGGCACACACGAGCGTAAGACCGAGCGTGTCCTTGATCGTTCTGACGTTGATGCTCGTATCCGCGTTGTTGGTATTGAATGGGATTGATGGGTCGTCGTTCTCGCCGTGTGCATCATCGTGCGGTTTTTCATCATTGACCTCGGATGTATTGATGGAATCGTCTTTCATTATCTCGACTGTCGGGGTGGTGGTGACATCTAAAGACTCCTCGATGCCGCGTCCGCTACATGCGGCGGGTCTTCTCGGAGCCTCAAGTGCCTCTGGGGAAGGGGGTTTGGTAGTGTCGTTCGGAGTGGTTTGGGAAATTGGGGTGGTGATGACTGAGGGCTCCTCGACGCCACGTCCGCTATTTACGGCGGGCTCTTGCTGATCCTCGGGTTCATCTGCGGCGAGGCGGGCGAAGACAGACGCGACTGCTAAACAAACGAACCAAGGCGGGTTAGCGAATTCCACAAGGCGGGCACGAGAAACGTCACGAACCTAGGCAGATGAGCAACGACGCGCTGGGGGCCCGGACTTGGGATGTGCGAGTGGGTTTGATACCTTTGGTGGTAGTTGGAGGGGGTGGAAGTGAGAAGGATGGGAGGCGAATCGGCAAGGGCGGGAAGAACGCCTTGGCGTGAGGGTTGTCAAAACGCCAAAGGCGGGAATGAGCATTGCGTGTGAAGCAGAGGAACACGACGAAGGCGAGTAAATGAATCACGCTAATGAGGGGTGCACCCGTGGCGAGAGCAACACTGGGCGAGTTACGGCGGGAGTTTAGAGAACGAGTTCTCTTCGATAAAGGACGCATCGTGTCTATGGGTGGTGGTGGTTGGTAAATGGGACAGGTAAGTATTTCGATCGTGAGTTTTATATCTGACAGTGACTGAGTTTCAATCCGCGCAAGACCTGCTTATGTTTACATCTGCAATATTATAGTTATGATGACATTGCCGATCTTCCAGCTTTGATCTCACTCGCCTTCTCTATTCCCGCCACCCGTGTTTCCTTTCCAGAGTGCACTCCAGGGGGTATAGAACCACCAATACTGTTCATAACCCCGGAAATTTACGTCGTCCTTCCTCTATAACGCATGGGTTTTGGTTCACCGACCAGTTGCAGGTCCCTTGCCCACATAATTAAATAATAACATGTGGTCTATATCTACTACATGTAGGTTCGTTTCCTGCGAAAGGTGCCCGATAATCAGGCAATTATGGAGGTGGAATGAGGACAACACTATGGGGATCTGAATACCGATAAATAGGGTGTATACGTCAGGAAAAGCCAAACTCGAACCACATGATATTTAGGACATTTTCAACCGTTTTCCTCGCCGTTCCTGTGAGGGGGACATGTCATTTCCCTGATGTTCATCGTGCTTTCGCTTCTTTTGCGTAAGGACGGTTGACATAAACGAAGAACTCGTGAGGGGCGAACTGTCCCGGCAATGATCGTTCTTGGGACGGGGTTCTGCGGTCGCATCATCATCGCCAGTAGGTACAATGTGATAACCAGGGCTCTCCTGGCCATTATAGGTAGGGCCAGAAACCGAGGGTTCAACTACGTTGGCGTTTCTTGTCGATGTCTTCGTTTTTCTGTTTAGGGCCCCAGTGGACAGTGGTGCTGGATCCGATATACTCCCCGCGAGGCTACTCCATGGTTGGTCGTCGATCAATGATGGTTTAAGCATCCTGGTACTTGACATATGAAAACTGGATGACCAAGTCAGAAGGAACGAATTCTGAGTCGGAGGCACAACGGAAGCTCTTTCCGTTATGCGACTTTGATTTGAGAGATTAAGTATTGAAGATGAAGTACTCACAAATTTTGTAGATCAATGATCATATGCCCAAGAGGATCATCACTCTCAGTCCCCTCCAAAAAGGGTGCCACGATATCTTGGAGGATTTTGTGCGTTTTTGCTTCATCCGGTGGATGCCATTGCACAGATGCAGAGACACCACTTCCATGGTTACTTGCTGAAGATTGGACTGGGTGCAGTTGCTGTGTGACTGTCTTGTTAGATAATTGAAGTTCCGGAATATTGCCCATTCGAGCAGTCTGCGTGCCGGCGGTAAGGTCGGACAATCTGAGATTGAGATTGTGGATGTGGTCTAGAGTTGCAGAGGCATCTGAAGGATCCATTGGGTGACGCATTCTCTGACGAAAACGGGCAGGATATGTATCATTTGTAGTGTCGACTAAGTTTGGGTTGATGCCTTGCTCCAGCTTGAGGTGAGCGATAACCTGAGGCATCTTTGGACGATCAATTGGAGTTTGAGTCCAACATTTCTCCATTAATGACCAGATGGAAACGGTGAGTCCCCATTGGCGCCAAGGTTGGCTAAACTCTGATGGCCGCGCAGGTCGAGCTCCGGACATAATGTTGAGCTCGATTGTAGATTCGCGCTGAAGGTCGGCGAATGGCACCATGCCCGTAAAAATCTGCGAATTGTTTCATTCAAGGTCTGAGCAGGTAAGCAGAAGGTGAAGATAAACCGCGCACTTCGTAGCAAACGCAAGACCAAGCGTACACGTCGCTTTCTGGGGTATTTTTGACGAGTGTATCGTTCTTGACGTCGAAAAGCTCGGGCGCTTGCCATCGGACAGAACCGCCTCTTGATGCAGCGGACGAGGTAGATGTCCATGCGAGTATCTGTGGATCGGACATTGCGGACAGGCCGAAGTCTGCGAGACGTGCTCGGCCGGAATTGTCGATGAGGATGTTTGGCTAGATGAAAAGTATCAATAAAGATTTTAGGACTCAAGGGGAGGGAAAGGTTCTCCATACTCCTTTTAAGTCGCCATGGACAACTCCGTTGATGTGTAGATAATACAGCCCTTCTGCGATGTCAAGGACCTAGATAAGCCATGTTGAAAATGAGACAACGATAATTATCGAGTAAACTTGCCAATTGAGCACGATTAGCGTCAGGATTATTTGTGAGATAGGTTCGAACATCACCGGCTTCCATCCAAGGGGACACGAAGCAGAGTCGGCCGTTGAAGTGGAATATTCCATAAAATGGGAGGACATTGACATGCTCCAACTGCCCCCAAAGGATGCTTTCTTGGGATATTTGCTATCAAATGAGATCAATGAGTGCTGAGTGCGAAAGACTGAAGTTGGCCACTTGGGAGTCCACCTTGAGCAAATATTCGATCCGTGTACTTTGGTAGACCCGAATAGCTTTCAAGCAAACTGCCTGACCCTCAAACCATCCTTTGTAGATGTCGGCAAAACCTCCAGCTTCAATGGGGAGTTGATTGTCTTGAGTAATGTTTTGGAGTTCATAACACGTGGGGTACAGTCCCGACCTCTTGGCTAATCTTTGAGTGGCAACGACGAGATGGCGTCGGAAAGGAACATCCAGTTCTGGTAAATCTAGGAGCTGCAATGGTTCATTAGTAATTGAGGCAGAAGGAGGTCAGTAGGTAAAATTGAGGCACCCATTGGAAGGTATCCAGTAGTTTCTGGGCCTCTGCTCCCTTGCATCTCAGGAGGTTTTTGTACAGATCAGAAGAGGAAAAGATGAAGTGGAACTGAGTGATTAGAGCCTGACTAACTGTGTCATTCTCAAGTCGTTCAGTTTGCGAGAGGGCAGGGCAAGCCATGGGGGATCCGGATTCTTAGGCCTGATGGACTTGATAATGTTGAATAGATAGTTATAGCTGTTGCTGTATTTGTTATTCCATCTCATATGATTATCACTGCCAATCAGTAGTGGTGTGGTCTGCTATCCGACCTATCTTGGCCACAGTGCATATGCACACTTACCGTGTGATCATGAAAACGCATCAGTCTTGCGTACATAAATTCCATGCTTGTCGCAGTATGGCATTGAGACTGACAGTGGCAGAAGTATTGGGCAGCATGCTTGTCACTGAAGCTGTCGATATTTTACGCTAAGATTAAGTCGTAGATATTCAAGTTTCCAAAAGATACATCAAGGCAAAGCAGCAGATACACCGGTCTTAAGGGCAGAGTCGGCAGCTGATATGGAGGCAGGATCGGCAGCTGGTATGGGGGCAGAGTCGGCAGTTGGCGTGGATGCTTTTTGGCCGGGTGGCGGCAATGCCGCACGGAACGCATTAAGTGACGGTAGAGATTTGAGCGTCGGCCGCTTAACAACACTGTTCTCATTTTCTTCTCCGGGAACCACAGGCTGGCCAGATGCTTGCGCTTCTTTTTTCCATTTCGCCCAAGGCTCACCGCCAGCAACTTCCATTAGCTCCTTAAGAATTGTCGTAGACCATTTTTCGTGCATGTTTATTGTTTTCTGAGTCCCGTTGACTGAGTTATATAATACAAAGTCAGAAAGTGTAGTGTAATTAGCAAACGTGCGGCTCACCAAACTCAAGTTCCATTTCAGGCCTCCATGCTTCCGACCTTGTCTTTCGCCATTTTTCGACTTGAATATCCAAATCAGGGTTCGCCCACCGAATCCGCGGAAGTTGTTCTTTCACAAAATGCCTAGAGATAAATACAGGATTAGACGCGTTCTTCCTCTCAGGATGTAGGAAACACACCGGGCACCGAAATGGTCGTTCTGGAAGGCCAAAGAGAGCTTGATACTTTTGAGGTTGGTTAAGGTGAGTTTTGGTGAGGCATTGAGGTTAACTAGGACTTTTGCGAGGTGTGAAGGGGAGGGCTTGGGCATCGTTCCTCAAGAATCGCTGTGAACTTTGTGATTTTTTGGATGTTGACGTTTGCTTGAATCCCGAGAGCACGTGGTAGGTGCATTTCCGCTTTCGGTAGCGCCGAAGCTTGACGATTACTTACCTTTACTTACTCACTTACTCTTGACTATGGCCGAGGAAGATGTGCCGATGGAGGAGCCTGTCGAGTTTCTTGTTACTCGTAGGTCACGAAGGAGCACGGCTGGGAATAGGTAGTCTCATAATGCAAATTACGAAGATTGTTCTCAAACATGATCCAGGATGGAGGCGGCTCTGGCAGAAATGGCTTTGGACACCGCTGCCGATTCTGTAGATGACGATCAAGAGTTTGTCAACGACAAAGGTTGCTTAACTACTATTACTGTATGAGATTTCTGTACTGAACAGTCACCTTCAAACAGAGGAAGAGGATGTGTTTGGGTCTGACTTCGAAAGTACCGACGAAGAGGAGGCCCAAGAGGACGTGGACGCTGGTGAGAAAGTTGTTCAAGAAGAAGAGAAGCGAGCGAGGAAGGTGTGCTGCTTGCATTTCGTGTACGTGTCCTTATCTCACATGGAATGGCTATCTCAGGACGCACGCTCTAAAGTTGAGAAAGCGACTGCTGCAGCCCATGCGCGGCAGAAAGTAACCTTCAATCCCCAAGCTGAGGCTTCCACCTCTCAACCGAAGCCAAAGAACTTGAAACGACGTGTGTCGATGGGTCCAGCTGTGAACGCAGAGACAGGGGAAGTTCTGCTAGTTGATCAGTCTAGTCCGAAGAAGAAAAGGCATAGCCAACGAAGACATACTATATTGGCCACATCCGCTGCTGCGGAACGATTGAAGCGGTCAGAGGAGAAGAAGGCGTGTCCAATCTTGTCTGTCTTTGTTTTGTATGGGATGTTGACTATCTCTGCACAGGCTGCGATGCCGAAAAAGCCAAAGATAGAGTCAAAGGCTTATACGCAAGCGGAGCTCATTGCACTTGCCCTTGATAATGAAGAGGGTAATATTATTGACCATCGCGATTACCTTAAAGTTGAGGAGGAAAAACGGAAACGTGCCCGTGTTGTTCGTACTGCTATCGAAGGGCCATTGATTCGATGGATCAGTCGAGGCGAAGAGATTAAGGTCGTTGTTCCGCCGCCACCCGCTCCAGCATTCACTCCTGGTCGAGCTGGGTTTGCGTATAATCCCTACGGTACGATGGGCTCGATGCCGCATGGTCAAACGGTCCCTTATACATTTTCTGTGGGAGGCTATCCCCATATGCCTAGTTGTGGATATATGTCAGGATATCCTGTTGCTCCTGTGGCGACTGCTTCTACTACAGCAGCTGGGCTTTTGAGTGCGAGTAATGTTGTATCCAAACAGTCATCCCAACAGGCGTTGCCATCTATTCAGCCCATGACTGATTCAGCTCCTCAGGCGGCAACTTTACGAACTGCTGAACCGTCTGCTCTATCATCATTTGCCCAATCTACTACTCAGCAGGCTTCTCAGCCAACTCCTCGATTACCGACACAAACAACCCCTCAACTAGCCACTCAATCAGCCTCACAGCAAACCACTCCATCAACTCAATCGATTGCTCAACTAACCTCACAATCAACACTACAACCGACTACTCAAACTCAAATAACCCCTCAACCAGCCATTCAAGCAACTCAAACAACCCCACAAACAACTCCTCAACTGACCACTCAACCAACTACCTCAAGGATCCAACCAACCTCTCAGCCCTCAATTCAGCCATCTACTTCATCAATGGTTCAGTTGACCTCTAAATCCTCTACGCCAACCGTATCCCAACAAGGATCTCAATCAATCACCCAATCAACATTACCTACCTCATACCAGTCAACACATTATAATCCATATATTGCCCAGCTACAGTCCACTGGCGCGATGGTGTGGACACCACCCCCTCCACCGCTACCCGTAGAGCGAATAGAGAAGGTCGCGAAGAACTATGTCGTACATGAACTCGCGCAAAATAATGGAACCGCAAAACCGCCGTGGAATGAGACTATGGCGGCGATGTTTGGTGACGAAGTCGACTGGAGTGAGGTCAAGGTTTATGTTGGAAAGAATCGGCCGCTTTGTATGTTTTTCCATCTTATTATCGTTTCGGAGACATGAGCTCATTCTCCTGTTGCAAAGCACGACGGAAGCAGACGTGTCCGATCACGGGGAAGGAGGCAAAGTACCTGGATCCGAGGACGGGAGTTCCCTATGCGGATCTGAAGGCATACGAAGTATTGACGAAGCTCCTTGCGCATGAATATGCTTGGAACCCGAGTTTGGGGTGTTATGTCGGGCAGGACAAGGCAGGTTCGGCGCCATGATGGACGTCCCGCTCATGAGGGTTGGGCATTTCTCGGGGTGAGAACCGTCCCATTTGCACATCATAGACTAGCCATAATTCTTATCATCAGTTAGGCCGCTGTGTATTGAAGGTACATAGAGACTCCCAATATATCATTGACGTCCGCGTTCCTGCATTATGGAATGGAGGCTTAGCGAAGGGCCCACAACACAACAAATGTTCGGACGCAATACCCTTTACAATGAACAACGTCAACAAACCTAATTTCCAATTCCAACCCACTATGGAGGAGCAACTGCTCCCATTTTACGATCGCTCCGGGGAAGTTCATTATCTTACTGGGTTCCCATCTTTTATGGACGACGGTTGCGTCTCGACTACTGAATTACAATCGTTGGTTGAGGATGCTTCTCAGGCTCTTGGGAAATCCCCGAGTAAAACCCTCATCCGTGCTGTATCTGAGAATCTGGTGTGTAAGAGGCATTATTATGATTGGAAGTTGACATATCAAACTCATACCAGACAATTGAAATGATCTTCGATGATGGTCTCAGTGTCATCGCGCGACGATTTCGAGACACGGATGACGCGGTTAAGAATGACTGGGGTGTCAAAAAACTGCGTATTGAGGCCCGGCTCTTGAACTGGTTATCCAAGTGCTCTAAACTACTGGTTCCTCGAGTTTTGTCTCCTGTAGCTGAACCAGACCACACCTTTTTTGTTGTTGACAAAATCCCTGGAATTATTATTATGAATCAGTGGGGTCCCCTGGACACGGCTACGAAGGTACATGAGTTCTGATTCTTTCACTTCCGCATTTTGATCAATAGTATTTTATCACAAGGAGCGGGCAGTGCAGTCATTCGCGGAATTTTCGTTGGAGATGTTCAGGCTTGAGATACCCCAGAAGATTGGCACGTTTGTCGCTGGACTATCCCTCGAGTCACCTGGCGAAACTCTACCTAGGATGATCGATATTACGATTTGTCGTCCTGCTAAGGTGTTTGACAATATTCGTGAATACTTTGATTTCTTGTTGGAGATCAAGAAGGATTTGATTATTACTGGCGAAGAGGACGGTAAACATATCGATGAGTTGAGGATCTATATTTATGATATCCTCGACGAGTTGTCTTCCAGAGACAATCCCTCTGCACTGCTCCGATGTGTTCTTACTCACGACGACCCAAACGAAACGAACATCCTTATTGACGAGCGTGGTCAAATCACAGGCGTCGTTGATTGGGAATATCAGTCAATCCTTCCCGCTGTCCTCTCGGTCGAATACCCGCAGTGGCTTTCGTATGACTTGCGAAGCGATCCACGTTTCATACATCCATACGATCACTTCTGGCTTGACACCCCGCAAGAAAGCGAACGTCTACGTAATCTCTATCTTCAGGTGAGTATAGAAGCCAACTTGTATCCGGTTGGGTGTTAACAATTATAAATCAGATTGTGCAAGCAAAAGATCAGGAATATGCAGATGCCCTCGTATATGGTTTCAAACTGAGGTCGTGCTTTAAGTGGTTGTTGAACACACATCCTGATGTGGGCTGTGTTCATATGAAGACGACTTAGTATGCGGCTTCGAAGTTGAGTACTGAGTCATTGTCATTGAGAAAGGCATTTTAGGTTCTCCATCTCACCCAACAATATACAACATTTCCTGTATCCTAATACGATTGGTTTTCCATCGTCGTCATGTCTACAGATAGTCAACTTGTTGCCTTGACTTATATCGAAATGACTCGCGTTGGTAGCGAAACGCGCTGTGGAGAAAGTCAATGCATCACGAGGTAGGTTATTACGCCACGCCATTGCCTCGCTTCTGAGGTGGATCTTTGCAGCAAGCACACATCTGAGAACTTAAATAATTCGCGAGGCTGCGCCCAAGCGTGGCCTGAATCAAGGGGCATCTAATGGTTATCAACTATCTGATATCATGTTAAAAGTCTGTTTAAGTATGTAGGAAGTATTCACTCAATCGCAATGACAGACGTTGAAGTTTTCTCCTTTAACACCACACATGGATTCAACGATGGCGTAATTGCTGACCCAGCTAAAGACAGGAAGACAATGTGACGACCGCTTCAATAAATTCCGCTACAATGGTGAAGGCATGTGGGCGTTTCTCATGAACCAAACGACTGCTGAATGTCATAGAAGACGAAGGATACCGAAGGTTCTCTTGACAGCTTTTGAGGATTTGCAGAAATCTGTCATCACTGGTCGTCAGAAGATATATATTCATTGAGTCCGTACATGAACATTATCATATCTCTTGCGTCGCGCAGACGTTTGTTAGCCACAATTTCCTACGCTGAGCGGATCTTGGTACAGTTGCCTTTGGCATCGAAGTTTGAAGTTTGTGTCCCCTACACCAACTATTATAGATTGACTGGAGCACACTAACAAGTACACCAAAAATTCACGTACCTTATCCCTACACGTAGTCCAAACTCGGCATTATCCACCGCGACCACCGTTCGTGTCTAAAATAGGGTCCACAGATGCTACCATTATCATTCTGTTTCATCGCCGATACATACTCAAAAGACAGAGGATAATATCCTGCCCATGACCAGTCGACGATCCAGAGGTGACCATCTTTACCAACAATGATATTTGTGAGGTTGAGATACTGATGCGTCAGTACAAGCGGCTCGGAATCGTCAAAGAGCTCTTTCTTGAAGGGCTCATCTTGGGGAGTGTTTCTTTCCTTCACTGTAATCTTGTGGCGTTACTTGAGGAAGATTGAAAGCTCGGAATACGACGTAAATGGACCGCGCGGAGATCTGATTAGGCCGAAAACAGGGAATTCACAAGCCTGTGGTCCTTGCCGACTTAGTGGACCAGGCGGTGTCGTGGCAGACGCTTTGAAGTGACGGAGCTGCGGACATAACGACGCAAGGTAAAGGCAATGCGAATCTTTCGCCAAGTCGACCTCGGCTAGGGTTGGGCCTGAGATGCAGTCCATAATAATCCAATAATCGTCTGAACGGCTTTTGACGACGCGATGGACACGTGGTACGGGGATAGTTGTCTCTGCAAATAGAAGGTCCAGAACGTTCGCTTCTGTTGCATCGACAAGGTCATCGCCCGAGTCTTGGGATAGCTTTTCGACGGTGTTGGGCGTCAGTCTGAAAACGTCGCATCTAGGATGTAGCCTTGTAGCCTTCTCCTTAAAGAGCTTGAGGATTTCTTCATCGCTAAGAGGGTCAATATCCGACGGCTGGATGGACATTACCTCTGTGAGCGTCGGCTTTGATGTAACTAGTAAGTAATACTCACTGGAATGCTCCTTTGCGGTCTTTCGCCTGGCTTCACCGACGTTAGGACGATGTCGAGTGCATCCGCTACCACTCCAAGGAATGTGTGAAACAACCATCTCATATCAATTACAACGAGTCAATGGATCCAGAGACAGAACGCTACGAGGGAAATGACTCATTGTCAAAAGGACAACAGTCCCAGACCTTCTCTCTCAGAGCTTTGCATTTTGGAAAAGCCCAGTCCACGCGGTTGACGTCATTTCGCTGTGTCATATAGTCACGTGACTGTGAGACTAAGAAAAGTGGTGAGATCTGATCAAGCGAGAAGCAGGCTCCGGAGTCTGCTACTGGTTGTTCTTCCTTCGCTCCTGTTTTTCTTGCCACCCATGTCCAAGCGCTTCATCATATACACCGCAGAGGACGTTTCGGCCCATAAGACAGCGTCGAGCTGCTGGGTTTCTCGTCGAGGCAAAGTCTACGACGTGACTTCATTCCTTCATGACCATCCAGGAGGTGACGATTACATTCTCAAGTACGCGGGACAGGATATCAACGAAGTGATGAAGGATAAGGATGAGCATGATCACTCGGACTCTGCCTATGAGATGTTGGAGGAGTACGTGATCGGAAGACTTGGTACGGGTGCGACGACCGTTAGTGACGGTAAATTTATTATGTTCCTCTTATGATATACATACTCACTTCTGGACAAAGACTGGGAAGCCACAGATGATTTCCACCCTGACGATACTGACGAAGTTCAAGATTTCGAGAAGAATCAATTTTTGGATCTTAGGAAGCCATTGCTGAGACAAGTTTGGGAGGCCAACTGGAGGTACGCGTCCTCAGCTTGAATCTTGGTCGTATCCTCAAAACATCTTCTAGTAAAGCATATTACCTGCAACAGGTACACCAGCCTCGTCACCTTGCCGAACCAGCGCGTTTCTTTGGTCCTGACATCCTTGAGGTGTGTGCCATTGAACTCTCGAGCAGCTCAATTCTGATATCACTCTAGTTTAACACTAGGACCGTGTGGTACGTTGTGCCCCTCTTCTGGGGGCCGATTGCCACCTATTTATTCTTCCGGTCGGCTCTACAATGGACCATCCTTCTTCCAGCATTCACCGTGCAACCCATGTTACCCTGGAAAGCACTGTCCTTGATACCCACAATCAGTTATGGCAAGACTCTCGCATGTTTCTTCGTAGGCAACCTGATTTGGACCCTTTTGGAGTATCTCTTCCATCGTTTCATTTTCCATATCGATTACCTCTTGCCCGACCATCCTGCCTTCCTTACGCTCCACTTCTTGATGCATGGGGTTCACCATTACTTGCCGATGGACAGGTATTTTTTGTGGGATCCTCTTTCTTTCCCAAAAATTTCTTATTCCGGCATTATCCAGATTACGGCTTGTGATGCCTCCGGCACTATTCTTTACGCTTCAGACACCCATGACGCGCCTCGCACATCTGTTATTCCCCCCGGCGATGGCTAATGGTATCATTTCTGGCGCCTTCACCTTTTGTAGGTTCTTCCCGCGTTGTTTGAAACTGTCAATTCATCCTGTCGTTTGCCAGATATCTTGTATGATTGCATGCACTACGCGTAAGTATCTTCTAACTTCTTGTTACTTTACAATACTGATGACATGTCCAGCCTGCATCATACTAGGCTCCCCGCCTATCTAAGAGAGATGAAGAAGTATCATCTCGCTCACCATTACAAGAACTTTGATCTTGGATTTGGCGTCACGAGTACGGCTTGTTCACTCGTGTTTTATCACCAAGTCATACTCACATCTCTCCTTTGCAGGCAAAATCTGGGACATTGTTTTCAACACTCTTCTGCCGGTATAAAGTTCGCTGCCGAACTGACCATGATGAGGCTTCTTGTCATTTCGAAGTATGTACTCCGATTTGAGTCGAAGCAAGATATCGAGAAAACTTTGACCTTTTACTGTATCTTACTCCTTCAATACCCATTCTACATTAATAATTATCTACTACTACCGGTTCTTATACACACTAACAGCCTGCGTTTGGCAATAACTTGTCTCAAACTTAACCAGCAACTGGTGACCTAGCTAGCCCGAATAGTCAGACCTGGCGAGGTCCTCCGGAATTCCAATCCAAGAAGTGGCTGAAGGAGGTTGATATGATGCTGCCAGATCTGAATGGGAACATGCCTATACTAAAATGTATCGCAACTTGAGATCCAGCACACGGGAATCTAAGAGAACGTGTCGAATTCTGTTGAATTCACCACGTTGCGAAATTAAATTCCGAATTGCCCTTTCGGGGAGTCCGTCGCCTAACCAAACCTGTGCAAATCCATTGACAGTCTGGACTGTGGGCGTTAGCTTTAGTGCACGTCGCACGGTGGACGTCTCCTTTGACCTCCTCTACCACCATGGCCACCCACCCTGTCACTGAAGAGGGTAAACTCCTCAGTGAAGCTCTGAACACTGTTAAAATACAGGTTCAGCAGATGAAGAGGCACCTTGTATGTCCGCAGTTTCTTGGCCTACTCTATTCCATACATTGACATCCTTCCTGCATATCTTCTAGGAGCTGGATGAACTCATGGATGCACTGAAAAGTGCAAGTCTCATGCTGGCTGAGTTGCGGACTTCTTCATTGTCGCCGAAGCAGTATTATGAACTTTGTATGTTTTCCGGTTTAGTTAGGCTGATATGACGACTTCACAGTTTTGTGTAGATATGGCTGTATTCGACGCCCTACGACATCTCTCAAATTACCTTTACGATGCGCATACCCAATCACAGCACCATCTAGCAGACCTCTACGAACTTGTTCAATATGCTGGCAACATTATTCCTCGTCTCTATCTTATGATCACCGTTGGTTCCGTTTACATGTCTATTCCGGATGCTCCTGTTAGGGAAATTATGAGAGATATGATGGAAATGTCTCGGGGTGTGCTCCATCCTGTACGCGGTCTCTTCCTACGTCATTATCTTAGTGGTCAAACGAGGGATCACCTCCCTGTTGCTATTGAGCCCGGGTGTGTTGTTTTTTTTTTTTTTCAAATTTCACCATTTGACCTACTGAACAATGTCTTTCAGGCCGGCCGGAAATCTACAGGACTCTATATCCTTCGTCTTGACCAACTTTATTGAGATGAACAAGCTTTGGGTTCGGCTACAACATCAAGGCCATTCACGAGATCGCGAGAAGCGCGAACTAGAGCGTAGGGACCTTCGAATTTTGGTCGGAACTAACCTTGTCCGGCTGAGCCAATTGGACGGTGTGGATTTGGATATGTATCAACGGATGATACTGCCTAGCATCCTGGAACAGGTGGTTAACTGTAAGGACGTGATAGCGCAAGAATACCTCATGGAAGTTGTCATTCAAGTGCGCCCTATCTGCCCTGTTCCAAAGTGCACGTCCTGATGCTGTTGTAAGGTCTTCACTGATGAATTTCATCTTCACTCCTTGGGACCTTTCCTCTCTGCTACCGCACAGCTGCATCCGAAAGTTAACATCAAGCAAATCGTCATTGCACTCATTGATCGTCTGGCTGCTTATGCTGCTCGTGAGGCTGAAAATGAGGATCCAGAAGAGACGAAACGGCAGGAAGAGGCTGCGGCACGTCGCTTAGCGGAGAAGGTCAAACTGCAAAAAGCCCGAGTTCGTGAGAATGGCGTTTACAGAACCGTTTCGCCGAGTGTGGAGTCCAATGCATGGGAATCCGACTCTAGGACACCCCAGACACCTGCTACCCCTACCTTGGAGTCAACGATATCCTCGCCTACTACGGACGTCTCCAATGATGGGTCGGAGAATCTTGACAAGGGTAAAGAGAAAGAGAGTTCACCTGTGCGCAAATTCAGGGGTATACCTGAGGACGTGCCTTTGTTTGAGGTGTTTTGGAAGCAAGTTGTCGAACTCATCAAGGCTGGTGACTGTCCATGTTCCTCCATTTTGGGCCTAATCGTCATTCTCGTCATCCTCGCAGGCTCGCCCGGATTTATCAATTCAAGACCTTACAGCACTCTTAGTGTCGCTGACGAACTTGTCGTTGAGCTGTTATCCTGACAGGCTAGAGTATGTTGATCAAGTCCTTGGGTTTACAGCAGAGAAATGTCAGGAGTTCAAAGATAGGTATGTTGCACTTCACGCCGCTAAATTGTCATGACACTTACTGGCCTAAACAGTCCTGACTTGCATACACCTCAAACGACAAATAATCTTGCCGCACTACTTGTCGCTCCCATCAACTCGTACCAATCTGTCCTTACCCTTCTTGCTATCCCCAACTACACTCCGCTCCTGACAAAACAATTGTTCTCAACGCGCAGATCGATTGCACACTCCATCATCTCTTCCGTTCTCAAGAACGAGACGATTATAGAGGCGCCAGAAGACGTCGATGGTGTTCTTGATCTCTGTCATGTATTGATCAAGGACCAGTCGGACTCAAGTGCCGCGGCAGCTGGCAACTCCGCCCAAATGAACATGAATATCAAGGACGTACGGAAACAAGGTCCTTATTTCGTCGAGCGGGAAGAGATGGCGGAGGAGCAAGGTTGGGTGGCGAGAATGGTGCATTTATTCCGTGCGGAGTCTTTAGATGTCCAATTTGAGGTGTGTGTTGTAGGCCGTCTGTGTTTCTGTATTGAACCCTTTTCAAAAGCTTCTTCAAATTGCACGGAAACATTTCGAAGCTGGGGGTGAACGTATGCGCTTCACTTTCCCAGCTCTAATCACATCGTCTATCAAGCTATGTCGACGATATAAGAATCGAGAACATGTAGTTCGTCCTTCTTTTCTTGTGGGTATTCGAAGACGATCATGACATTTTCCAACAGGAACCAGATTGGCAAAATAAAGTTTCTGCGATCCTCAAGTTCGCTCGGCAACTCACGTCGATACTATCTACTCAAATCGAAGCCCCTACAATTGCTCTTCGTCTCTTCCTTCTCTCAGCCCAGATTTCAGACGAATGTGGGTTCGAGGATCTCACATACGATTTCTATGTTCAAGCATTTAGCGTGTACGAGGACAGTATTTCAGAGTCTCGGGCACAATTACAGGCCATCACGCTCATCATTGGCACGCTGGCTGGAGCTAAAGTTTTCGGCGTGGACAACTATGATACCTTGATCACTAAGGCAGCACTGCATGGTGCAAAGCTTTTGAAGAAAAGCCATCAATCTACAGCGGTGGGATTAGCCAGCCATCTTTGGTGGCAAGAGGCGATTCCTACAGGTGATGCCGATGGGGAGGCTGCTGACGGTGAAAAGGAGGTTTCAGAGAAAGCACCAGTCAAAGAAGATGGTGACGAGACTACTGTGAAGGCCGTGAGCCGTGGTCATTCCTTGCCATGGTCTATAAGCTAATTTTATTTGATAGTATCCTTACCAGGACAGCAAGCGCGTCCTGGAATGTCTTCAAAAGTCATTACGCATAGCCAACTCTGCAATTGAAGAGATCGTCACTGTACAGCTATATTGCGACACTTTGGATCAGTATCTGTACTATTTTGAGCGTGGTGCTCCGGCAGTGAGTTCTATGTTCGGTATCTTCAATGAATGTTCTCATGGCATCTTTTAGGTCGCCCCCAAGTTTATCAATAGTTTGGTCGAGCTTATAACGTCGAGTATCGATAACATCTCATCTGCTGATGTCCACCCCTCGCAACGCGCGCCACCTGGACTCATCGAAGGGGTCCAGACTCCTGAAATGATTACTAGACATTTCAGGAACACTTTGATCTATATTAACCGGAAGAAAAACGCGTCGCACGATAGCAACACGCCAGTTGATACCCGGTGGGATGATGTGGATGTTGTAGGAGCATCGCTTAAGATGGGGATTGGACGGTGATATACTATTGTCTCGCTTTTCTTTCTTCATGCTTGATAATTTTTCGAATTTCCTGTATTGTTGTGATATCGATCGATGGGATTGTTGAATTCATCCCTTGTTCAAATCTCTCCTTTGATCCTTACTTATGTTGTCAGTGGTCACGTAAGTAAGGTAGAGGACATACATACTCCGCCAACGTCACGTGA
>JAGGAW010034435.1:0-25386 GCA_017657375.1 Termitomyces sp. T27
AAATGATAAGTCCAGTGATGGCAGTGATCCCTCTCTGATGGGAGTGATGGGACTTGGAGCTCTGCTCCCAGAAGAACTAGAGCAGCCCAGAGGGTGAGAGTGGGACCAGCAGGTAGGGCTAGGTCAGGGAAACATGATCAGGTGATAAAATAAGGGAGTAGAGACTATGTAAGGAGGACAAATGGGGATCCTCTGACAGTGTGCCTATCTAACCCAAGAGAATGAATATGTGCCTTCAGGAGTTGCTGAGTTTCATCTGTCAGGACCAGGGCTGATGTAATTGATGCTTTCTGGTTTACATTGGGTTTGTGCAAGGGAGGGACAGTGAGAAGCTCATTTTGCAGATCAGACAAGAGACAAAAATGTGACAATTTAGTTTCCATAGGAACAGGGAATACAAGCAGAGCACTGGTTTCTTGAACACATACAACACTGAGATATTGTACATGATGCATGGACAATGCTCAATGTGATGCAACATAATCACACAATCAATTCAGACTCCAAATATTTCTGCTCAAGTCTGAATTCCCTGAGTGGCTCAACTGCTTACTGTTGTTGCCAATTTCAAAGTTGGCTGTAGCACATGGTTGCATCATGCAGTATGCATCAATGGCAATTATATAACACATAGTTTTGAGTCTCCAATGAATGAGTGTGTCATGCCTAGTGTTTGAAAGTCTGGTCCAGTCTGGTTTTTTGACCAAAAATTAGGCAACCAACCACAACCAGTTGTGTCAGGGGACTCCCCATTTTGTTCCATTGCTCCTCTCCCCAATCCTTCCCCAGATTTTCCTTTTTTCCTTTATACTCCTACACCAGTCCTATCTTTTGGTCTTACTCCCAGCCCTCAGGCTGCATTGGTTCTGTGCCCATAATTGTGACAAGTCTTGCTCACCTCCAGGTTCTTGATCTGCTGATGCCATCAGGTCTCATCTGCTTTAGGCATTCCTGACAATCTTCAGAGTTTGGATCATTTTTGGAGATTTTCCCTTTTTGGTTTTTCTGTGGCTTATGCATACTGTATAGCTGTTCCCATGCTTCTGACCCCCTAGAAGCATCCACTCTGGCATAGGGATTCCTCAGACTTGTTCTCTTTGGATCTCCCTCTGCCAGATGTGTAGTTACACTTGTAGGCACTGTGCAGTACTGAATATACTTTGGATCTCCCTCTGCCAGCTATGTGATTGAGCCATAGCCTCCAGAGGCTGCCCTTACAGGTTGCCTGTTTTCAAAAAAATCAAAAGACCAGACCACAACTGCAGTTGCCCATCCAACCAGTTGCAATGGTGTCTTCCCCTGGCCAATACATGCACCAATGCATGTATATACATTATTTCCCATGGGATCACACATCAAAATGGGCATCAGAATGTTCAAATCAGATCAAAGATGGCTGAGATATGATCCAAATACTATTTTTCATAATTTTTGATGTATTCTGACTATATCTCAATCATTTCTCCACCAATTTGGATGATCCTAGGTTTGTTTGAAAGCATATGAGTAGGGCTATGTGCCTGTAGCAAAATATATGGCATGAAACTGGCTGCAACCAGTTTTTGACTAGCTTACCAAACTTTATGGAGTTTCTATCAGATGCTAGTATAGGCCTAAGCCAAAAGACTTACTCGCAATGGATGAAGCATGCAAAGTCAACAACATATGTATGTCTGTTTTCATGCCTTTATGTAGTGTGTGCCTCTGCAAATGCCTCTGCAGTCAGCCTGACAAAGTATTGAACATATGGGCCCAAAATCTAGCAGGTTGTACATCAATTTGACCTCTGTAAGATCTGAATTTGTTACAGCTCTGTTATGCAGTGATGATGATTGACAGCTCAATTTTTGGAGTCAAAAGCTTCAAAGATTGATGGATAAATCATTGATATCATTGAGAACTGCCTTATATTTTGAATCATCATTTGACACAAAGTTGGGCTGGATTACACTGTGAATGAATCCTGCTGAGCACTCTCTCTACTCATTGTTACTCATGAACCATTGTAACTTTTTTGGACTCTTATTGTAGTATGCTATAATACACCAAATAAATTTAGCTGAATGTAACTCTGTTTGATATCCACTTTTTATTATTTAGTTCCAAATCATGGTGACTCTTTTGCTGTACTATACTATATTTTTATACAAAATCTTGAATAAATGGAGTTGTACAAGTGCTATGATAAGATGTAATTCTCATAATCTTTATTCCTAGAAGAGAATCCTGGAAGTATGACATCATTTAAACACAACAAGTTTGCAGCTGATACCTATGCTACAATGCAATTGTGAGCAATATATGTAGAAAGATACCCATACACATATATGTATCAGCAGGATAATTCCTTGTCATATTTATATGTTATTCCATATGTTCCAGGGAATCTCACTTCTCAAAAATAGCAAGGTGGAAATATATTGGATACATCTAAATTAATGGAAGCAGACAGAAGCAGACATACTGACAAGACATCACTACAATCAGTGATTGTGAAGTGAGGGCAAATGAGAAGAAGTTATTTATAGATTTGGAGGCTCTGATTTCAAAACAAAATCTAGGTGCAATTGTGCACAGACCAAGTGTAGATGGAGGAGGCAGCAATGCACACTAGGTTGGTGAAGCAGCATGCAAGCTGTTGGGACTCAAGCAACACCTAACATGATGTAAGTGAAATCTAGCTAAGGTATGGTATCAGTAAAAGGGTAAGAACAATGGTGTACAAGATATTCGAACTCACCCTCAACACAATATAATTGAGTGAGGGTGTAGTGTGGGGGACATCGGTATATGTAGATAGAGCTATAAAGGAACCTCCATCCCTAGCTGACAATGGGAATGTGAAGAGGACAGTGTGATATCAAAAGTGTGATTGAGGGTCAATGGTGTCATCATTTGTGGGCATGTGGGTGCTAACACTCCTCCTCACCAGAGACCTCGCATCCATCATTAGTGACTCCTCACATGAAATCATGGTGCATATTGAAGTCCCAGTAAATCATGTAGTTGCACAGATAATGGCATGGCCAATGCTTTTGTAAATAAGTCAGCGACATTATATTTCATGTTAATATACCAGATGCAGATCTCATTTGATTGTATGCATTCTTCCAGGAAATTAATACTTAATGTCTACATGTTTGACTTAAGAGTGGAGGTGGGATCTTCTGAGAGGTTAATTGCCATGTTGTCATTGCAGAGTATTGGTGTTGGCCTGGTGGTAATCTCATCATGCCCTATCACCTTGAATAGCACATGAAGCCATATGCACTCTTGTGCGCTTTGAAACACTGCCATGTACTTGGCTTTGCACAATGATGCCACAATGGTCTTCTGCTTCCTTGCTGCCCATGATACTACTCCAGATCCCAGACTCCATGGATATCCTCTGATGCTGCACCTCATGTCAAGACAGTTTGCCTAGTCAGAGTCAGTGAAGCAAATGAGGTTTACTGGCTGTTGGTTGAGATTTCTGCCTAAGGTGAGTTTGATATCATGTGTCCCTTTTAGGTATGTGACTAGTTGTATGGCTGCATTTCAATGGATGGACATGTAGCTGTCAACAAACTGGGTAAGTTGCCCCGTGGCATATGTGATATCTGGTCCTGTATTAGATGCATGACTTGCATCCAAGGTGTGTAAAGCCCCAGAAAGATATGTTCTCATTTATGGTATGATTCCATATACATCCTGCTTGTTTCATTCCCTAGAGTCTGCAAAGTAGACACCACACCCAGCCTTCCTTTCTGGGTTCTTTGAAACCTTGTGGTTGCTGCATGTACTGTATTTTGTCCTCAGGAAGCAGTCCATGCAAGAACATGGTTTTCACATCAATCTCGGTGGTGTCCCAGCCTTTTGCAGCTGTGAGGTGAAGCAGAATTTGCCATGATTCCATGCATGCAGTGGATGAGGTTGTTTTGGTATAATCCTTACCAAATACCTGCTCATATCCTTTAAAGACTAAGCATACCTTGAAGCATATGGCCTTTCCATTCTTGTCTCATTTTATCTTAAACATGGGACAGCCTTTTCAAACCTTTTGGCCTATAGGAACTTCTTCTCATGGTATACGTTTATTACCTTGAGGGATTTGAGTTCATCATGGTCTGCTTCTTCCCAGCATTTCATGTCTGCCAATTCTTGAGCCTCCTTCCAGGTGCAAGGTTCATTGTTAAGGTCTATCAACACTGGGTTGCCAAGTGATTCTGCTACTGCCAGGAGATGCTTGACTTTGTTGATTGTTGTGATGTTGGCTAGATCAGGTAGATTGTTTTCCAGTGTATTGTTTTCAATGCCTGTGATGTCCAAGGAAGGATTTGCTTAGGCTGGCTGTTTGCTCTTGATGTCTTGCACCACAGTAGTGTCCAACTGTTTTTCAGCTCTGGCAGTTCATATCTAGTCTGTGGCTTCCTTGGAATCAAGGACAGCTCTCTCCAGTTGGGTCATAGGTGGATTCTGAGGTGCCACCTTCAGCATAGGTATTGGTATTCAACTTGATCAATGAGGGACTTGCAGGTCATCACCCTCTACTCACAGCTCATCTACCTGGTCTTCTTTGTTCATATTGCTATCCTTTGGTATGTTCTGCAGTACTGTATTTTCTTTGGAATCAACCATGAAGGGAGTGAGCATGGAACTTTCCTTGATCTGGCCAATCAAAGTGGGTTCTCTTGTAGTCCTATTTTTGTTTGCAGTGTTGATCTCTCTGGTGATAGGGTGTCCATCATGTCGTTCTAAGAAGCAAACATGATAAGATTCATAGATCTTCTTTGTCCTAGGGTCATAGCAGTGGTAGGCTTTTGAATTCTGAGCATATCCCATGAGGATACATTCGATGCTCTAGGCTCTGACCTTTGGGTTATGCTGGTTAAGAATGAGCATGAAAGCTTGACAGCTGATTTCTTTCATGTAGGAGTAATTGGGTATATGTTTGTGCTAAAGTTCAAATGGCATTTTTCTGTTCAAGGATTTTGTTGCAGTTTTTGTGTGTAGATGTATGGCTGTAAGGTAGAACTCATCCCAGAATGATTCAGGACATTTGCCATGAGTCTCATGGTTCTAGCTTTCCCCAGAAGTGTCCTGTGCATCCTATCAACTCATCCAATGTGCTGTGAGGTGTATGGCACACCAAACTCATGTCTAGATCCTATTGAGGCAAGCCACTTTTCCATCTCATGGATTTTGAGCTCTCCATTGTGCCCAGTTTGATATATTCTGACTTGCTTGCCTGTTTCTAGTTCATGAGTCCTTTTCCAGGTCTTGAGGGCCATGAGCACATCACTTTTTGACTTAAGCAGGATTGACCAGGGCATATTGGTGTAATCATTGACAATGTCCATGATATATCTATTCCTGGTATGCAATTGCACATGCATAGATCTGGCTAAGTCTATCCATATGATTTCCAGCACCTCTGTTGCTCTATGCCCTTCCTCCCACACTTTGGTACCAGTGTCTTGGTTTGCTTTCTGAGAATACAAAGGTCACACTTTGGTTGTGCATGGAGGGAAGCAGATGGCATACCTGGGAGTAAACCGGCACAGGCCATTGTTGCAATGACCTGATAACTCATGTGACCAAGGCACCAGTGCCAAGTATTGAGGTCAACAGGGTGTTGTGTGGATAGAGCATGTTTGGCTAATGTGGCCTGCAGGTCAAGCATGTGGAGGCATTGTCCAGGAATAAGAGGTCTTGAGGCAAGAAGAGTCCCACTGGTATTGTCCAAGATGGTAATGCCTGTGCTGCTGAACATGATGGTTGCCCTCATGCCAGTTACAAGTGCAGAGACAAAAATAATGCAAACTGTAGAGGCATTGTCCAGGAATAAGAGGTCTTGAGGCAAGAAGAGTCCCACTGGTATTGTCCAAGATGGTAATGCCTGTGCTGCTGAACATGATGGTTGCCCTCATGCCAGTTACAAGTGCAGAGACAAAAATAATGCAAACTGTAGAGGCATTGTCCAGGAATAAGAGGTCTTGAGGCAAGAAGAGTCCCACTGGTATTGTCCAAGATGGTAATGCCTGTGCTGCTGAACATGATGGTTGCCCTCATGCCAGTTACAAGTGCAGAGACAAAAATAATGCAAACTGTGGACATAGATATATATAGTGCATTTTCAAGTATGATCTCAGCCTGATTTTGAATGTGAAGATGAATCTTTCCTATGCTGAGTGCTTTGATAGATGTGCCTCTGATTCCTCTGACAGCACAGGGTGGGATTGCTCAAAGAGTGATGAAGTTTGAATGGCATGGTGAAATGTGTACTGAAAAAAGTTTTCTCATTGAGGGAGGCTAAAGTGGTGGGTTCTGTCTGGTTCAGTGGCTTGATTGTGGTGGTGGCAAGGATGGTCTTGCAATCATGTGTGAGATGGCTGTTCCAATCAATGGATGTTCTGAGATCATCCCCAAAGGTCATTGAGGTTGTCTTTGATTGCCATGAACCCTTGGTATTCAAAGAATTTGGTCAAGTTTATCAGGGCAGTGGATGTGATTCCTGTGAATTCACCTGGTTTAGAGGTTGTGTCAGGCTTCACAGCTTCAATGTAAGCCTGTCTGTCAAACCCCTTGACTGCAATCCCATTCTTTGTGGCTCCTCCTGGTTTAGCTCCTCCTTGTGAGGCTTTCTGAGCAGCTTTGAATTCCTCTAAAGTCTTTCCAGTCATGCCACTACCTAGCCTGATGCACCATGGTTTGGTGTGTCTATGGCAGGGGAGTCCTTGCCCAAAGCAGAGTTTGCAGCACAGATAGCCAGGGCCATGGGCTCAGCTCAGGCTGTGTAATGAGGTGATCAGGCTTCCTCTTCAGCATGAAGATATATCAATGTAGACCACTCTGCTGTAAGAAAATTTCTAGCTTGATTGACCATTTGGTAAACTCACCTGTAGTCTGATCAAATGGGCTTTCTGAGGCTGGCCAGTGTGCATTCAGCTTGGCTAGGCAGATGCATAGATAAGCAGCATTGGTAGCAAGCATGAAGGTGGTGGAAGAGGTTTTGGATCCCATAGGAGACTTGTTCATTGTTGAAGATGGGTAGAACAAGGAAGACAAAGAGATCTTTCAAAGAAAAAACTTGTTAAGCATGTGGATTGAGATGCTGATGAGATGCAATCAATTTGGAGTATGGAGATCTCAAGTATGATGATGTGAGGATGTGAAAGATGTGAAGAGTCAAAGAACATTGTTATCTTATTGTATGTAGCAGCAGAACCCCATAACCTGTTGGAACTCAAGCAACACCTAACACAATGTAAGTAAAGCCTCAACACAATATAATTGAGTGAGTGTGTACCATACCTAATACAATGTAAGTAAAGTCTAGCTAAGGTATGGTACCAGTAAAAAGGTAAGAACAACAGTGTGTGAGATATTCAAACTCACCCTCAACACAATATAATTGAGTGAGGATGAAGTGTGGAGGATGTCAGTATATGTAGGTAGAGCTATAAAGGAACCTCCATCCCTGACTGACAATGGGAATGTGAAGAGGACAGTGTGATATCAAAAGTGTGATTGAGGGTCAATGGTGTTGTCATTTGTGGGCATGTGGGTGCTAATACAAGGTGGCCACTCAAAGTATTTGGCTTGTGTGAACCAAGTCATGTGCCTTGTAAATGACAGGCCCTAATATATTATGCTTGTCTTGTACTTACAGGTATCTAATATATGAAAGTGACTGTACAGCCTGTATGCCTTGCTCAGTATCAGACCAAGTGTCTCAGAAAGTACATCAGGGAAAACCACCATTGTGAAATGGACACAATGAACATTAATCAAAGTAGATAGATGTAAATAGACACAAATGAACCATGTTTTCATCAAATTTCTATATTGAGCTCATATCCATTAATAGTCTCAACACTTCCACCTGTACATCATGACATCACCAGCTAGTTGGTTGATCTCCCCCTCCATCAACATGGCTAACAGGCCAGGAACATGCTAAAAGTGCAGCAAGTTTGCTGCTGATAGCATTAAGGATATCCACAATGCAAGGGGTTAAGATTAGCAGTGCTGGATCTCATCCTCTGCCTCCTCTTCCCATCTCCTGGTCAATGACATCCACCATGGCCATCCCTTCACACTCACCATGAGGATCCCTATCCCTTCCTGTTTCCCACCCACTTACCACATCTCAAGAGCCCCTTGATATTTTAATGTCCTAAGTCTGACCCCACCACAGCCCTACACTATCCTCTGATTGTGGTCATGTTAATGTAAAAATGCCCACTGCAGTGCCTGATGCATATATCAACCCATTGGGTTATACTCAGCTTACCATGCATCATCAAGTACAACCTCAGCATGATCAGTCTCAGTTCATGCACCAGCCTATCTACACTCTGTCCCCATGGAAGACCCAAATTTCAGCACCTGATCTGCCAAGACCTAGCTGCAACACTGCCCAAGCTCTGTCTTGCTGCTGCAAAAGTAAAGGTTAAGGTCAAGGCATGGCATCAGATGCTTTTGGGCAGGAGCATGAGCCTGAGCTGCACCTACTCCACTCATCAGCTCCTCCTGCATTGTGCTTCAATGCAAGACCACCACCTATGATGAGCTGGAGGAGCACAGGCACAATGGATGCATCCTGCATTTAAGTGTCTGTCATCTGTGACACCACTTGAGAGGGAGTGGAAGAGGGTAGTTGTTGAGTATAGGGCTGGGAATGGAGAGTGTGCTGAGGACACTGCTTCTTGAGCATAAACATGGTGTGTCATGTCAGTTGGTTGAGGCAAGGCATACATGAGGATGGTGAGCATGTAGGTATGGTGCATCATGAACATGGTGGAGATATCACCATCCAGCATTGTGGAGACTTATCAGTCTGTCTGTGTTCATTCACAGGAGGATTGAGAGCCCAAGTCCCATCTTACCATGTTTCTATACTCACATCAATACAATCCACCTTAGTGAATATGCATGCACAAAATTCACCTGTCACAATGTGATCATCTGCAACATGGCCCTTCCTCAAGATCTTGCTCTGCACAAACTTGATCATGTTCTCAACAAGGTTTGTGATAATATCCTAGATATTCACTCTCCTCTTAGCAGAAATCTGCTCATGGTTGAGATGGTTTTTGCTGCATGAAGACTAGCTCTAGGGATGAACTTTGTCAATGACATCATGAAGTCTGACTCAAACCAAGCTATCCACAAGAAAGAAAAAGAAAAGCAAGCTGAGTATTGCCATGCAGGTATCTGTACACATATGATTCAAACAGGTGGTAAATTTGTGAATGTGCTACCAAATTGTTGTGCATAACTCTCTAGTCCATTGTATCCTGGTATTGAGTAAGTTGGGTGCCTAGTCAGCACAATTGCCATTTGATGAGTTCCAACTAGCCCAGGTTTCCTGGTTCAAGTAACAAGCAACTGTGGTAACTGGTATTCTGAAAGAATTTGTGACCATCATGGAGGAAGAGGAGAAGCTCTTGCACAATGACAACAAATGTAATTGTGTCAGCTATCCCAATCTGCTGCACAACTCTGTCCAATTCTCTCATGCACTCTCAACCTTCACTGTATCAGGTCATGACATCCAGTGCAGGTGAGCCCTCAGACCTCTTACATCTGTTGATTGTTGATGACAAACCTTTGAAGCTGCAGTTGGCCAGTTGATTGCTGTGAGGAAGGAGGTGCAAGCAAAGACTGAGCAGATGGAAAAGAGTGTCCATGTCTCAGAACATGGATATTCTAAGAAGATGGCAGACCTCAATCTCATCTGTAGCTTCATCTCTTCAAGGAATATCAGGAATGATGGGTGCCCATGGAACATGCTGGAGAAATAAGGGAACTTAACATAGGGAATGGCAACTGTTAAACAGGCAAAGCAGACATTTTAGATATAACATTTAGGAGCTCAAACAAGATACTGTATTCATTGACAGTGAATATTCTATGCCTTCTTCACTTTGGCTTATCTTGTAAATCACTTTTGTGGCTGTTGTGGAGATTGAACATGAGTCATTGTTCTTTTTCTTTCTTTTAAGATGTGTGGTTGATGTGGTGTGTGCACGGAGCTCATCAGGACCAAGGCCATCTAGATGTGATGTCCCTAGCCTTACCTTTTTTTTAATGTCACACAAATGAATAGAATTCCTTTGGAGCAACTATGAGGAAGGGCCACCAATTGCACAAGCACAAGAAACAAAGAAAAAAAGTCTAGAAGTACAGTAGGTTATGGTACACATTGCAGTCTACACAAAATATGTAGAACAAATGGAATGTCCTGGATCATCATGTTGCATTCTGAATTTCTTTACCTTCAAGCACAGCAAGCACAGACTACATCATATATTAGCATTCAGGGCATAGCTGGAATGAACTGGGTGATGTACCTTCTGCTGCACTACATCACTCCCATTTTCACTCCTGATTTCATTGATGGTTAGTTTTCTGTTTAGACTCAGATTCATGTGTTCATTGGTGGTGGAAGGTGAGTGGCCTGGGCCTGGCAAGAACAGATGGGGCATGTGTGCATGCAGGTGTGGGTGTGAGTGAGAGTGAAGATGTGGAGGTGCAAGGACAGGAGAGATGAGGTTCATTAAGTCAGGCATGGTGGTGTGTATTGTGTCTATTGCTTCAAGGAGCAGGCTGGATTTGTTTGTTTATTAGTTAGTTGGATGAGGATGAGGAAGAGGGGCAGGGGACATAGGACATAGGACATACTTATTCTCAGCCTCAATCTTGTCCATTTTTTCAGAGGCAATGTAGAGGTCATCTTCAATTGTGTCACATATCTGTAGATATTCAAGTGGCTTTGTGATCACAAGCTGGAGGAAAGAACAGCAGAACAGGGCATGTACAGTAAGCACATGGTCATTATTTTCCCTTAGCACCTAGAACCTGGCTTATGACAAACCAATCAACATCCAGTCATTTTTTACATAGGGAATGTGAGTATAAGCACACTTCTCCTTGTACCTTGTACTCCAATGCACAGGGTTTTGACCTACAGCATCAATCACATGGAGTGCATGCACACTGACATGCAAATGCACCTTGAGCTTTGTCAGCCCCCTTCTGGCCTCATGGTCATGGTATCTGCACAAGTGGAAGTCACACCAAGGTGGAAAAGCAGGAGCAGGCACTGGTCACAGTTGATAAGAAGAGCTGGAGGTCAGTGAGGGCATGCAGGGCCCATTCTTCTTTGATGTGGTCAGGCTCCATGGATGCATGATACAGAGACTGTGAAATGAGCAAGGATGTGAGCTCTGAGCTATGTGTGGCTGCTGACACTGTGTATGGAAGATTTTGGGTCTCTAGATGATCTTATCTATGTCCTGTTTTGGGATTTGCATCTGACTGAGGCTCTCATGTACTATGGCTGCTTTTGAACACACTGATTATACAGCCAATTCAAGAACCTGTGCTCTTGATTCACTGTTTTATCTGAGTCATCAACATGAGCAATGGCAACAGCAGATACTACATCTTTCTCCAATTGAACATATCAAACCCCTTGACTCACACTACTGCAGACTCACCCCCTCTCAGCTTCTGCATAATCCTTTTTCCAGGCTTCCAAGCCCTTGACATCTTCAGACCCTTTGACACACTCAACACCCTTGCCACCACCTCTCCTTACCCTTTTACCCTCTCCATCCTTGCTTCATCCCTCAACTCCATCTCGACCTCCCTCTCTACCACATTCAGCCAATCCATCATTCCAATCCACACATTCACCATCATGCCCCCACTCAATGTCCTCTTCATCTCAGGCAGCCACACCATGCACTCTATTGCTTCCCAGCCCATCCAGGACACCATCAACTTCACAGCACACATGTTTGAGATGGCTCCAGTACCTCATCACTATGTGCACAGGTGCTGTGATCACTGCACATGTGGGCATGCTCAACAGGAGGCATGTGACAACAAACAAGCATGTGTGGGGCTGGGTGATAGAGAAAAGCCCTGAGGGGGTGAAGTAGGTCCTGCATGCACACTGAATTGCAGATGGAAATGTGTGGATGTTGTCTGGGGTTAGTGCAGGGATTGATGTGGCATTTGCATGGATTGCAGAGGTGTTTGGTGAGGAGAGCATGATGATGAGCCTCAAAAATGGCTAATAACAAAACTGGTAAAAAGCCAAGTCCCACCCCAAAGATGTGACACACCTATCACATGACCGTCTCAGGACATACTGGATCTAGCAACATACACCAAAAAGAACATGTAAAGACTATGTATGTATGTCAGATGCAGGAATCAAACCTGCTGGAGCCTGCATGCACTGGCCATCAAGTGATGGCACATTTAGACCAGTGCACCACTCCAGCTTGTGAAAAATATGTTCAATCCTTCCTGGTATAGGCTCTTCCTAATGGACCACCAAGCATTTCAGTATTTTTGGTTACTTTCTATCCACCTAAAACATTACAAAATATCAATAAAAACATCTACTCTTCATTTATTCCAACATTTCTGCTTTTATCTGTATATTTTGTTTGTTTTCCATTCATATTATTGTCACCACTGCTGTAGGACAAAGCTATGTACTGCTGCTGGCACCATTATCTTAAGCACCTCACCTACCAATCTTAGACACAGTGCTAGTATAAAAACATGTCATTTGGACCCCAATGATCATCAAATTTTGCCCTCTTTGTCTTGCTGCTAGTGCCAATCCTCAGATCTCAAAGTCTCTGTATCAATACACTTGTATTGTGCATTAGGCCTGGGCATTAGCACTTGCCTCTTCAGCATTTATTGACTTCAGCATACTATTGACTCCAGTGTCTTAGTGGCCTCAGTATTTCTCTCTTCTATCAGCAACTTATGGAAGAATTAGCTCCAGCTTAGCAACAGCATTAGACTCCATTTTCTTACTGCCACACCCTGCTGTTATCAGTTTCCTCCTTTTCTCCAAGTTTTCCTTGGCAGTAGTGCTTGTTCCTGTGAGTATCTTATGCCCTTCCAGTGTTGATGCTAGACTTACACTAGCACTTTTGTTTAATTTGCATTAACATCCTCTCACTTACTGCTTTCTACCCCTTACTGTTACTGACCATTGTTAACACTTACCACTTGTCACTAGCATTACTGACCTTGTGCATACCCATTTTGATCACCTTCTCCTCCTTGATCCAGATTTCACCTTACTAAAAGGTGTTGCCTTACTGACACTCCCATTTCCTTACTGTTAGTGTTATTTACTGCAACATCAGCTTCTGAACCCTTTGTTTGCCCCACCTAGTGACTGGGAACTCCACTGCTCCTCCTTGCATACATATTATTTGGTTGCAGTCCTCTTCCTTTTTTTCCTTCTCCCTTTGATGTTATGTTTTAGTTCCTTTGCCCCTTCCTGCACCTGGAGTAAGTTGGACACTATTATTTTAGAGCTCACCATGAGGGTATTCCAGGCAGAATACCACCAGAAACCAGGTTACAGTGACAATTCCATATTCCATGCTGCAGCTGCAGGATCATCCCAAACAACTCTATTCCTGCCTCCACTGACTCTTCCAACTCATTTACACCTACCAACACTGACTAGCACTTCATGACTGGCAACCCTCAAAGAAGCATTATTTGTCACCAAAAGTTGCCTGACTCTTGACAACATCCCTAACCTCTTTCCACATAATCTAGAATTGGGATCACTATCATCCTTAATGCTCATCAATATTGATGAAGAATTCCTCACTCCACCCTCTCTACTGCCATTGCCCACTACCACTCACCAGCAGCAAACCAACTCACATCTACCAACATTGTTACCACTATCAATGACACTACCAAAAAAAACCATGGCTGACACAACTATCAGCAAAATGCTGACCTGCAGCCACAGTACTGCACCAAAATGAGACAAAACTAAAGCTAGGGACCTCCCACACTATTTCTGTGAACTCAAGTAGCTATTTACTGAAAATAACATTACAAATGACAAGCTCAAAAATGAATTTGCAACCTGGTAAATTACATACAATACTGCTGAACTTTGGGTGTTGCTACAAGAATACCATGGAAACCTAACATCTGCTAACACAGCACAACCCCATCTGTCAAGGGACACTATTTATTCATTTTTTCATTCTTCCTCTAGTTGCTACCTTTAGCCTTATAATTTTTTAGAGGACACCTTTGATAAAAAATCTGCAGGGCTCAGCAGATTTTTTATCAAAGTCAGATCATGTGACCACTGGGCAGGTGAGGTAGAATCAAGAGTAGGGGATAAGAGATTGCTGATTTATCCCATGACCTCTAATACAGGAAGGAAACAGACAAGTCTATAATATACATAGATATGTAAGTCTTCAATCTTCAGTTAATATGTATGTGACTCAATTTAATTGGTAGAATCAAGAGTAGGGCCCTGATAAGAGATTGATGTGGTCAATGTAGGCCTTCAGTCAAGGGTCCCCTGGATGATGTGGGATGGTGATCATTGTTCAGGCACTTGATGGATGAGATTCAGGCAATTGATGCATGAATTTCCTTTGATCCCTTCAGTGATTGCTTCAATCTTTGGATTGATTGTGAATTGTGAGAGCAATCAACACATAAGGTTTCAGGCATCTGATGCATGAGGCTTCAGGTGATCAGTACATGAGTTTCCCCTGATTTCTTCAATGATTGCTTCAACATTTGTATCGATTGTTCATGGAAGGTTGGAATGGAGGCACAGCTAATGTCACAGACCATTCAATGAATTGTAACACTTGAAGTGGCTTCATTACTATCAGATTGACCACCTGAACTCAAAAAGCTTGATCATCAAAGATAATAGTTGTTTGCATGACATGAGACAAAACTATCAAGTACTGGGACCAGTGAAATATCTAGAGTGGCATATGGGACAGAATTTAATCAAGAACCTTGGAAGCATGGGATAGAAGGGAATTCAATCAAGAACCTTGAAACATCCCTGCCAACCAGCTTTGCATGTTATTTAATGTTCCCTCAAGAGGATTGCTCCTATCAGGAATGTACCTCCCCTGCCCACAGTAGCCACATCACAAACATGTATGGGTGTAACAACTGTATCCACCAAAGTGAGCTAGTAATTCCATATCATATGATGCAAGACACCTACCACCCCTTCTGCCTCAGGTTGTTTAATTGTTTTTGATTGGATTGAATCTGATGATTGAGGAGTTGTGCCTGTTTGTTTATTTGCCTTGCCTCAGATTGTAGTTCTTCTATTTCTTCTTCAAGAACTGCCTTGGGTCCCAAGGGAACAGGCCATGTCTCCACTGTCCTTCCTATCAAAGGCTGTAGTGGAAAATAGGAGGGGGGCTGTGAAACTGACTGTGATTTTATATGAATAATGTATATTCATCACAAATATGAGACTCACATCTCCTGCTGGGTAAGAAGTTGGCTGTATGGCTGAGTAGTTTCCTGCTGGTTGGCATGAAGTCAGCTGTCTGGCTGGGTAGGTGTCCAGTGCATGGACTTTTGGGACATAGTCACTCTGACCCAGGTCTGGATTTTGGATGTTCATATGGGGTGTTGTTGAGGCAGTCACCTGAAATGTCATTGAGGCAGTTGCATGGGGTGTCATTGAGGCAGACACCACTGCTGGAGCATTTCTGCTGGCTGTTTTGTTTCTGTGGGACATGAAGCTCCCAAGCTTCTAATGAACATGTTATAATATGTTGGATTCTTGCATTTTATTGGCTCTCAGTGTGATATTAGTATGATTCATAAATCATGGCAATAAGCATGCTCAAGGGTCTATAGATGATTGTATGCTTTTAATTACTGAAAACAAGCTCTTTGAAGATGCTGAGGACTAGCAAAGGCTATGAGAACAGAATCCATCTTGTATTAACAGACATCAATTTGAAAAGGTGTGGAGCAGAGTCCTGTTTCATGTGTGATGAATTCTGAACTAACTATTTCTAGATGAACAGAAAAGGATATATCACTTCCTAAATGTATTTACCACTGGACTTCATCTTGTTTGAGGGTGGCCATGCTCTTTCTCGCTCTCATGCTCAGACAAAAATACTTCAATTAGCTGTGTTTTGCACACCTTTTCTTTGGTTCATGTGTTGAGATCTGTTATGCTCATTGGTCATCTAGCAGGTGATGCTGATGAAATCCTGCAAGAGTAGGATGGATTTTGAACTATTTCTGGATGAACAGAAAGGATATATGATATACCACTTCATAAATGTTATTGCAACACTTCTTGGCTTCTTTCTTTGAGGGTGGCCACACTACTCATTCTCATGGCTCAGATAGAAATACTCTGATGAGCCTCATTTGCACATTGTTTGTTGGGTCCATTTATATTCATTGGTTGATGATGATGTGAGTTGGCCATCCACAGGAATAAACAGAGCAGACACAGCTGCTGAATCACTCAGAGCAGTCACATAAAAGGGAATCAGACACCCATGGTATTGTATTGGCTGACCAAACACCTGGAATGACAATATGGCCATGTTTGCTGAATCACTCTGGGCAGCTGGGTTCATGGGAATCAATCATGGTATTGTATTGGCTGACCAAACATTTGGAAAAAACACTATCTCTCAATTTGGGGCCCTTCTCTAAGCGATTCTCAACAAGGTACCTGGGAAAAGTAACACTGTTTCATGTTCACCAGCTCATGGATTCTCATTCTCATGATTGGGTAAATATTTACTTGGAATTACCTGACCCACATATGTGTGAAGAGCTGTGGACAGCCTTTTATTTCCCAATCTGTCCATACTTGCTCCATCATGTTTGAGGGTGGCTACATGTTGACCGCATTTGTGTTTTTTGTTTGCTGGGGTGGCTACATGTTAACTGCATTTGTGTTTTTTGTTTGCTGGGGTTGTTAACTGCATTTGTGTTTTTTTGCTGCATGTCTGTTATGTAATTGTTTCTGTTCCATGTGACATGTCTTATTTTGATTGGTCTTCTCTATTACAGCACTCAAATTAATATTAAATCCTAAAAATAGTGAACACTGATAAAATAAGATAGGGCTCATACACAAATGTAAATCTTAAAATTGGGCTCTGAGATGCTCTTTCAATTACTTTAGTCAAGGGCTACTTGGAGCCTGACTTATATGAAAAGGTGCAGTTAAGTTAGAATATGTCTTGTTCTGATTGGTCTTCTCTGTTACAGCACTCAAATTAATATTGAATCTTAAAAATAGTGAACACTGATAAAATAAGATAGGGCTCATGCACAAATGTAAATCTTGAAATTGGGCTCTGAGATGTTCTTTCAATTACTTTAGTCAAGGGCTTCTTGGAGCTTGACTTGTATGAAAAGGCACAGTTAAGTTAGAATATTGTATTTTGGGTGAATCTTATGAAAAGTCATGTGATGTAACAGTTTGTGCATGAGCCCTATAAATAGCTGTCCTAGGCATTTGAAACCTTGCTCAACTTACTTAGTCAGACCCTCCTTCATCCAAGTGCCTTAGTCATGACCTGATCTTATCATTTGCCAGGATATTGATGGCATTTCACTTCTTTTTTTTTCTTTCCATTAGTGTGCCTGGGGTGCTTAGTGCCCATGTTGCACAGTACATCTGACAAGTATCTACCACTACAAGAGCCACAGAATTCTGCCACCCCCCTGCATATGTGGAGAAAGAGTGGGCTGGTGCTTCCAAGTGTTGTTTAGGCTGTGCTCCTCTGGTAAAACCCAAGAGTGGCATAGTAGAGGTGTGGGCAGGGTGAAGGCAAGACAGAAGCCTGCTGGAGTAAGCTAGGGTGGAGATGAGCAGTAAGGCTACTGTCCTGGAGTCCATAGCTATTAGTTAGTAGCAAACAGGGGCCTAATGCCTTGTGCCATTAATAGTAGAATGTAATTAAATTATAAAATTTTAGGGAGTACTGATTCATTGGGGCAGACTGGGTGCAATCATTGTTTTATGCTGCAGGGTTGTGGGATGCCATTGGGGTGTCATGCTGGGGGTCAACCTGGTGGGCTGCAGGTTGAGCAGCAGGGTTGGGCATCTGTTGGAATTGCTTAGTGGCATCATCCAACCTAAAGAGGTGTTTTAAGGCATCAGGGTTGGACAGGATGTGGGAGAGGGACTCAGCTTTGTGTTTCAGGGGGCAGGTGAAGTTGACAATTTGCATCTGTATTGTAGGCACTCAAGCAGGAAGTGTTGGACAGTCTCAACAATGAGGCTGGAACAGTGGAGGCAGACTAGGGACTCCACACATTGAATCCTAAAGAGGTGCTGGTTGCAAGAAGATGGCTGATTGCCTCTGGGAGAGGCAACCAATTGTCTTCATGTAGTTTTTTAATGGTATTGATCTGTCAATGATCTGCATTATGTGGTATTGTAGCAATTTCTTCCAGCATTGTTTCCAGATCACCTGAGTGGGGGCATTGATGAGCCTCACAAACCACTGACAACGGAACCAGTAAAAAGCCCACCAGTAAAAAGCCTAGTTCCACAGCAGAAGATGTGATGTGCCTGTCACATGACTGATCACATGACCTCACACATGACATTCATGTGACCCTCTTAGGACTTACATGGAAACCAAGTATACCACAACAAAAAGGTCAGGAAAGAAAGGTCAATGTAGAGCCAGGCATGGGAATTGAACCCACCTGGCTGTGGACCACACCAGACAACCAAGGGATGGTACATATAGACCAGTAAACCATGCCAGCTTGTGAAACTACAACCAAACCCTCTCTGGTATAGGCCCTTTCCAATGGATGCCAAGCATTCCAATATCTTTGGTTACTTTCTATCTGCCTAGAACATTACAAAATATCATTAAAACACCAACTTTCCATTTCAATCTGAAATTTTCCATGCAGTTCTTTTGTTTTCCATTCATGACACTAGTGCCACATCCACAGGACAAAGCTACCTACTGCTGCTAGTGCTGATATCTAAAACAACTCTATCTCCTGATCTTAGACATAGTGCTAGTATAAAAACCTGTTATTTAGACCCCAAATGATCATCAAATTTTGCCCTCTCTATCTTGCTGCTAGTGTTAGTGTTCAGATCTCAAAGCCTTTGCATTGGTATCCTTGTATCACATCCTTTGGCCTCAGTGTTAGCATCTCATTTCATAGCATTTATTAACTTCAGTGTATTATCTACTTCTGTGTCTTAGTGGCCTCAGCATTTATCTCTTTTCAGTGACTTGCAGGAGCATTAGCTCCAACTCAGTGGGAGCATTAGACTCTGTTTCTTTACCGTTGGTTACTGCCATCACCAGTTTCCTCCTTTTCCCCAAGTTGTCCTTGACAGTAGCACCTGCTCCTGTCAATACCTGCTCCTTTCCTGCCATGCTAAGCACTAGACTTATGCTAGTGCTTTTGTTTGACTTGCATTAACCTCCTCTTGTCTACCACTTCCTACCACACCCCTTACCATTACCGACTGTCAGTTACCAACATGTGCATATCTATTTTGATCCCCTTCTGCTCCCTGATCTAGATCTCACCTCACCAAAAGGTGTTACCTACCAATTCTCCTGCTTTCTGGCCCCTTGGCCTCATTTACTGCAGTGTTAGCTTCTGCTTCTGCTGTTTGCCCCCACCTAGCAACTGGGAATTCTGCTGCTCATCCCCCTTGCTAATATGTTATTTATTGGCTGTCCTTTCCCTTTTTCCCTTCTCCCTTTGGTGTTGAGTTCTTTGGTTCTTTTGCCCCTTTCCACACCTGGAGTAGGTTGGATGCTATCATTTTGGAGCCCACCACAAGAGATTTCTAGGCAGAATACTGCCAGAAACTAGGCAACAGCAATGATTTCACACTGCAGCTGAAGACCAAGCCCAATCAACCTTATTTCCGCCACCACCCACCTTTCCTACACAGTTACAGTTACCGACTCCTTCTAGCACTTTGTGACCAGCAAACCTCAAGGAAGAACTACATGCTGCTGAGAACTGACTAATTCTCGACAACATCCCTGACCTCTTTCCATGCAACCTAGACTTGGGGTCACTATCATCCTTAATGCCTATTGATACTGATGAGGAATTCTGTATGCCACCCTCTTGGCCACCATCTTCTACTGCCACTCACCAACAACCTCCTGACACTCAGTTACCATCATTATTACCAACAAAAGTCATGGCTGATGCTACCATTAGCAAGATGCCAATGTGCGGTCATAGTACCACACCAAAGTGGGATGAGACTAAAGCTAGGGACCTCCTGCACTACTTCCACAAACTCAAATACCTATTTACCAACAACAACATTACTGATGACAAGCTCAAGAAGGAATTTGCTATGTGATACATCACCTATGATACTACTGAGCTGTGGGCATTGCTACCAGAATACCACAGCAACTTGATGCTAGCCGATGTCATACAACTCTGTCTCTAGACCTATCAAGAGTGGAAGGCAGCAATAATCAAGCTATATCCCAGCACAGAAGAAGCAAAGTGGTGCTTGGCCAACCTTGAACAGCTTGTTACCAACATCTTGCAGAATGGTATACAGTTGCTAACTACTTTCTCTGACTACTACCAACAGTTCCACATCATCTCCACCTAGCTAATTGGTAAAGGCAAGATGTTCCAAAATGAAGAGTGCTGACTATTCCAGCAAGGTATACTGAACATCATTTGGCTAATGATCTTCCATTGACTCCAGATAATGCTGCCCAATCACCATTTTTCCAACCCCTACCCCATTGACTAAGTATAGCACACTGCTAAATGGGTTTTCCAGACTAATGTTAGCCCCACTACTGCTAGCGCTGCATGAGTGCTGCTTAGCTACCCCTTAGGTCTCTTACCAATTTCACCCTTCTACCCTCAGGCTTACCCTTCACAGCCTGAGTCACAGCTGACACCCACAACTACCAGTGCAAAGCCTAGCAACAACATTTATGTGAAGAAGGAAGATATCGACACCATTGTCAAGTCTGCCATCAATGCTGTGGTTAAATATCTTTCCACTATTGTTACTAGCAGTCAACACTTGCAAGGACAACCACCAATCTAATCCAATGCTTGCCACTTCTGTAGTGAACTAGGCCACATGATGGGACATGGTAGGTGTAACAAATTCAAAACTTATATCTGAGGACACTGCCAACAGAACCACAAAAATAAGGTAGTACTACCATCAGGCACATAGATCCCACAGTACCCCAGCAAACACTGGTTCAAGAACCACAATGATGAGTGGCACTGCCTTAATTTTAGCAACATTGCTACCAGCAATCTTTCCTCTAATGCTAACCTGGATCCTGCCCAGCAGTCACTAGTCTATGATGTCCTCCACCAAGGTTCCAACAACTCTTACATGCTAGCCCACAATGCCAGAATCAAGGCATTAGAAGTCAAACTTGACTTACTCTGACAACCTAACTGACAAGTGGCTGACAGTGTGAATGTTCCTTGTGCTAAAGCCCCATTTACCGACTACTGCCTGCTACAGTCTAACACCACCTCTGAAATTGAGCAACCAACCACCAGCACTCCAACTGCTCCTACCACTCCTTACTCAGCACCCACCAGACAAGACTCCTGAGGCCCTGCCAATGGACCCCCAGTCATTAAGCAGGCAGCAACACCCCCAGCACAGGACAAGGGCCATGCCAACAATCTCATGAACTTGACTACTGACCCTGAACACTCTTTTGCTGGGCAACCTCAAGGCCAATAAACAGTCCCTATTGACCACAGTATTGCTAGGCCTCACAGGCAAACCAATGGAGATTACAAGACCTTCCTGCTTATCACCAACATCAAAAAACAGAAAGCCTGCACTACTGACATTCTGAACCAGATCATTGAAACCTGAACTCAGGTTACCATCAGTGACCTCCTTACTGCTTCTCCTGAATTACAGAACCAACTTCACATCATGGTAACTCCCAAATATGTGCTAGCTAACCATAATGCCACAGTAGAGGATGTTCCCAACAATGGTACCAGCGATGCCTTACCACCTCAACCACCATCTAGGACTATCACTATTGACAGGCCTGGTAGTAATGTCACCTTACACAGTAACACTAACTCCTGGATTGTTTCTAATAATGCCTATATTGCAGAGGATCCCATGGACACCTACCTCAAGTCATTATCAACCAGCCATGTTTCTGAAGTCCTCATCATTGCTAAATAAACTGACTCTCTCTGCTCTGTTGTTATGCTGGTCAACAGCAAAGACCAAGTGGAATGTATTGCTGACAGCAGCTCTCAAATCATCTCTATGTTGGAAGAAGTAGCACACAAACTTGGCATCTCCTATGACCCATCAGTAATCCTCCAAATGCAGAGCACTAACAGCACCCTCAACCCCTCTCTAGGCTTAGTGCATAATGTCTCTTGCACCCTAGAAGATATCACCCTCTACTTGCAGATACATGTCATTTGACAGCTCACCTATGATATCCTACTCAGCAAGCCCTTCAACATACTTATGTGGAGTTCAGTAAAAACTCACTCTGCTGACAACACCACTATCGAGATTACAGATCCTAACTCCAGCAAATCCTGAGTCATACTGACCATCTGCTGGGGCTCCCATCACTGCAAACCTGTAGCAACTGAGTACATCCCTACTGATGCAGAACTGGCCCATGGGTGCTTTCATCCACCAGGCTGACATCCTCAACAATGACAATAGTGACTTAGCACTGACAATTGAATACAACCACCTAAACAATTGTGCCCATATTGTATCATATGCTGCTTTGGACCCTTCCATTTTATCTTGCTGTAACACTACTGACTTTGCTACTCCTCACTCAACCTCCACTACTAATTCAGCCCCCTCACCACCGTTTACCAACTATCCTGCTACCAATGCCTTCTATATGGACAGTACTCAGAACTTTCCACACACCACCTCCAAGTTCTCAGACAATTCCATGCTTGCCTATTTATATCTTACCACTTCTGAACTCTTTCAATCACTTGCTCCAGCTGACTCTTCTTTAACTACCAACCAGTTTATCCTTGGACATGCTACTGCTAAAACCCCTTCTGACCCTACCTATGCTTACTGACCTGCCACTAACGCTAGTGCCTCAGGTATGACTGCCACTTGACCTATCAAAACTGACTTACCCTCCACTACTAATACTCACATGAACAACATCTGTACCTTTCCTAACACTAACTCCCTGCTGAAGCAAAAAGGGGTCCAGACCAAGAAGAAATACAAATTGATTGTGCTAAAATCCAAACCTGTTGGTGGTAGCCTTAGCAAAGGCTTCTGCATTGAACATAACATCACCAGCAACCCTCTTGCTGACCTACCTTCACTAGACTAAAACCCACTCCTGACTCCACTGACTGGCCACTTTACTGCTGAACAAATAGTGCAGTTTGTTAAAGACCATGATACTGATTTCCTCACCTTAGACAAAGTTGCAGTACTGGTCAATTTGGTTGCTAAACACAACAAGGCCTTTGCTTGGGATGATTCTGAATGTGGTAGCTTTAACCCTGCCTACTTTCCACCCATCATCATACCAACAATACTGCATGTACCATGGGTAGAGCACAACCAACCCATACCACCCAGGCTCATGGCCAAAGTCTGCAAAATCATATGGGACAAGCTTAATGCTGGCATATATGAGGCCTCCAACTCTTCTTACTGCTCCTGATGGTTCTTCATCCTAAAGAAGAATGGTAAACTTTGCATTGTCCACAGCCTTGAACCTCTCAATGCACTACAATCTACTATTCTGGCATACCACCCTTTCCCAACCACATTGCCAAATCCTTTGCTGGCTGGATTTGTGGCATGACCCTCAACCTCTATGTCAGCTATAATGAGTGACTTATCCATTCTTCTTCCAGGACAACCTTCCAAACCCCTTTTAGAGTGCTAAGACTTGTCACTCTACCTATGAGTTGGACCAACTTGGAACCAATCTTCCATGACAACGTTGTTTATATCTTACGGCCCAAGATACTGCTATACACCCTATCCTTCATTGACAATGTTAGCATTAAAGGCCCAAAGGACTGGAAACTCATTAACAGCATACTGGCAAAGCATCCTGACAACTCCAACATCTGACTAGCACTCTGGGAATTCTTTGAGGTCCTCAACTGTGTACTCCAGTGCATGAAATACACAGGCAGTACATTTTCTGATCGCAAGCTCATCTTATGCACTGAACAAATCAAGATACTCAGCCATGTTTGCACTCCTGCTAGACAGATACCAGAAGAATTCCAACTCATCCTACTAGAGCACTGAGGACCTTGCCAGTTGATATTGGAAGTATGTGCCTTCCTAGGCACAGTCAGTGTCCTCTGTATCTTCATTAGGAATTTTGCACACTGAGCCCATCACCTCATTAAGCTAACTCACAAAGACACCTCCTTTGAGTTCAGAGAAATACAGATTACTGTCCAACATGACCTAGTCCAAGCATCAAGGAAGCTGACCTGCTTGTACTGATTGACTATGAATCTGCTGACCTGGTCATTTTAGCAGTCAACACCTTGTTTATTGCTATTGGCTTCTTCCTCTGCCAGTGTGATGCTGACAACTGCAAGAATTGGCAGTATAACAGGTTTGGCTCCATAATGCTTAACAACAGAGAATCCCACTACAGCCAGCCAAAATTTGAACTGTATGGCCTCTTCCAAGCCTTTCAAGCACTAAGGATCTACATTCTTGGGGTCCACAACCTCATTGTAGAAGTTGATACTAAGTACATTAAAGGCATGCTAGTGAACTCTGACATATAGCCCTTGGCAAGCATGAACTGCTGGGCAACAATGCAGTATTTGAAGATTGGATTGAATGTTGATAGCATCCAATCTACTTCAGGTGTAGAAAGAGGCAAAGAGGCAAAGGAACCAGAAGGAACCAAAGAACACAACACCAAAGGGGAGAAGGGAAAAGGAGGAAGGACAGCCAACAAATAATATGTTAGCAGGGGAGGTGAGCAGCAGAGTTCCCAGTCACTAGGTGAGGGCGAACAGAAATAGCAGAAGCTAATGCTTTTGGTAAGGTGAGATCTGGATCAGGGAGAGGAAGGAGGTCAAGATGGATATGCACACGTTGGTAATGGTACTGATGGTTGGTAATGGTAAGAAGGGTGGTAGGAAGCAGTAGACAAGAGGAAGTTAACACAAGTCAAGTGAAAATGCTAGCATAAGTCTAGGGCTTAGCATGGTGGAAGGAAGCAAGTATTGATGGGAGCAGGTGCTACTGCCAAGGAGACCTTGGGGAAAGGAGAAGCTGAGGATGGTGGTAGCCAATGTTAGGGAAATGGAGACTAATGCTCCTGTTGAGTTGGAGCTAACACTCCCATAAGTTGCTGAAAAGAGATAAATGCTAAGGCTGCTGAGACGCTGAAGTTAATAATATGCTAAAGTCAATAAACACTATGAAACAGGATGCTAACACTGAGGCCTAAGCACATGATACAAGATACCAATGCAGAGGCTTTAAGATCTGAGCGCTAATGCTAGCAGCAAGACAGAGAGGGCAAAATTTGATGATTTATT
>JAGGAW010034436.1:0-12652 GCA_017657375.1 Termitomyces sp. T27
AAAGTATATTCAGTACTGTACAGTGTCTACAGGCATAGCTACTCACCTAGCAGAGGGAGATCCAAAGAGAACAAGTCTGGGGAACTCCCAAATGCTAGGTGTGGATGCTTCTGGGGCCCCAGAAGCATGAAACTGTATAGTACACATAAGCCACTGGAAAGACCAAAAGGAGAAAACTCCGGAAATGATAAGTCCAGTGATGGCAGTGATCCCTCTGTGATGGGAGTGATGGGACTTGGAACTCTGCTCCCAGAAGAACCAGAGCAGCCCAGAGGGTGAGAGTGGGATCAATAGGTAGGGCTAGGTCAAGAAGATAAGATCAGGTGAGGAAAAACTAAAAAGGGAAAACTCTGAAAATGATAAGTCCAGTGATGGCAGTGATCCCTCTGTGATAACAGGAGAGACTAGAGACCATGTAAGGGGGAAAAATGGGGATCCCCTGATATCACCTCCTTTCTAGCATGTGGCATCTTGACATGTGGGGTAGAAGAAGTTTTGGATGGTGATGTCAGCTGGTGACATGGGGTAGATCCCTTGAATGGCCCTTGGTGCATCAGGATGGCATTGGTAGAATTCCTGGATCCAGCTAGGCACATGCACGTTCTTCTGTAGTTCTCAAGATACATTCTCCCAGCTATATCCTTTCCACTTTACCTTGAACTGGAGCTTCTGCTGGAACAGGCAGCTGTCCAATATCTCCTTCACCTTGTACTCCTCTTAGTTGTTGACCAGGATCAGCGGTGGTGGTGGTCTGGAGTGATGGCCAGAGATTGGATTGTCAGGTGCTGGAGACAGCTTCACCACATTGAAGACTAGATGAAGTTGCTGCATACCTACTAGCAGTTTCAGGTGGTAGGCTAAGGGACCCACCTGTTGTTCCACCACAAATGGCCCTAGCTGCCAGTGAGAGAGCTTTTGTGATGGTTGTGTCATGGTGATGTCAGGTAGACTTAGTTGCCAGGCTGGTAGTTGGGTGTGGGTGTGTGGCCTTGGTCATAGTAACATGCCATGTCCTCCTTGGCCTTCATCAGTGCTGCCTTTGCCTCCTCCTGCACCCTCTTTATCTTATCCATGAACTCATTTACCAATTTGTTCTCTGAGGGGTATGCATAGGATTCAAAACCCATGCATGAGTGGTGATCAGTGTTGAGGAAGAACAGGGAGAACTGTGTAGAGGCATGGACATGATTGTTGTACTGGAATTTGGCATCAGGCAGCAACTCATTCCAATTGTCTTGTCATTCATTGTAGAATAGATGAAGGTACTGCTTGAGTTCTTGGTTCATGTGTTCTGTCTGACTGTCAGACTGGGGGTGGTATGCCATAGACATGTGCAACTTTATGCCCAAAAGATGGTAGAGCTCTCAGGTGAACTCTGTGACAAACTGGAGTCTGTGATCTGACATGTAGGCATTGGAGAGGCCATGCAGCTTTCAAACATTCTTCCAGTAGAGCCTTGTGGCCCCATCACTGAGCATGTTGTGTGGGTGAGGATGAAGTGGGCTTGCTTACCATAGAGGTCCACTATGACCATGATCATGTTATACACATGTACATCTGGCAACTCCATAATAAAGTCCATAGATGCCATGCTCCATCATTCAGCAGGGATAGAGAAAGGGTAAAGTTGGCCTATGAGGAGCTGATGACAAGGCTTGGTTCATAGGCACAGGTCACAAGTGCTGGTGTAGAAGCCAACATATTGAGACATCTGAGGCCACCACTAGTTTTGTGATACCAGCTCCAGAGTCTTCCACCAGCCTGAGTGATTGGCGATGCATAGACTGTGGTGCTGCTCAAGAATGCACCTTCACAGTTCTGGCACATTAGGGACATAGATGTGCCTGTGGAAGGTTAGAAGACCATTCTCAAGAGCCCATTTATTGGTATGCACTAACTTAACACCCTTACTGTGATTTGCTTGCAGCGCCATTGCTGCCTGTGCCACTATGTCCTCTTGCAAGCCCTCCTGATTTTCCTGCCAGATGTCCTTGAAGATGTTTGCCTCATTTCCTTAGACGGCCACACCTTTGAGAGCACAGATGGCAAAGAGCTCTGGTTTGAGGAAAATGATAATGTCATTGTCATCTGACCCCATACCATGATTTGCTTGCCAAGACAGCATATCTGGCTTGCCCATGCTCCATCCAGCAGCAAGAAGTCAAAGTTAGCTAGGTACAAGGACCAATGAGCTTGATGGTGGTTGAGCTTCTTTGCTATCTGAAAGTACTCAAGGTCCTTGTAGTCTGTCCAGACTTTGAACTTATGCTGTGTGCCTTCAAGGAAATGCCACCACTCTTCAAAGGACCAAACAATGGCTAGCATCTTCTTGTCATGGATCTTGTAGTTCCATTCTACTGCATTCAGGCTCTTGGAGTAAAAGGCTACTGAATGCCACTTACCATCTTCCTTTGACTATTGTGAGAGGACCACTCCCATAGCAAAGTCAGAGCTATCTGCTTCAACATGGAAGGGAGAGTTGTTGTCAAAAAAGCAGAGGATGAGTTGCAAAGTAACAGCTTGTTTGAGGGCATCAAAGGCATTTTACTGCAATGCTCTCCATTGCTATGCACTATTCTTGACTATGAGGTCAAAGAGCAGATGAGCATGATGAGAGAAGTCTTGAATGAACCTCTGATAGAAGTTAGTGAAGCCTAGAAAGGCCTGCACTTTGTTCTTCTTTGGCTCCGGCCACTCCACCACTCCAGCCACCTTCACTGGGTCCATTTCAGCCATTCCATGTGAGATGATCAGTTCCAAGTACTCAATCTTGGTTTGCTTAAACTTGCACTTCTCAGGTTTGAGGTAGATTTGGTGTTGGCAGAGGCATTCTAGGATGATGCATGTAATCTGACAATGTTCTTCTAACATCTTAATATAGATGAGGATATTGTTGAGATACATGCAAATGACACCTTCTACAATGAGGTCACCAAATATGTCATTCATCATCATCTGGAAGGTGGCAGGGCTGTTAGTGAGACCAAAGAACATTACTAAAGGTTCAAAGAGTCTGTGATTGATTCAGAATGCCACCTTCTACTCATCTCCTTCCTTAATGTGCATGTTGTTGTAGTCTCAACAGATGTCCAACTTTGTGAAGTAATGTGCACCTTATAGCTTGTTGACAAGTTCTGAGATAAGTGGCAAGGGGTAGCAGTTTTTCACCATCATCACATTCAAGATGCAATAGTCCTGAACCAGACATAGAGACTTGTCTTTCTTCTTGATGAAGAAAACAGGGGAGGCCATGGCAACTTGGAAGGACATATTTGACCTGAATCGAGGTTCTCTTGCAAGAATGCATCTAACTTGTCTTGCTCCCAAGGAGCCAGCAGGTACACCTTGCAGCTAGATGGTTCCACATTGGGAATGAGCTTGATTGCATGGTCCCACTGCTTGCGCTCAGAGTCAAAGGAAGCCTTTGAGAATACATCTTCAAAGTCTTGCAAATGACATAAGATGGTACCACTCAATGACTTGGGCTGAAAGTTGGCTACAAATGCCTGGGCCAGGCATTGGGATGTAGTCTGGCTAGCCTGTATCTCAGCTTTGGTTAGGAGGAGGAGGAGAGTGGTAGCATAGATTTGGTCATCTACTTTGATAGCCTCATCTGGGGATTCAGGGTCCAGAGCACCAGTAAACTTGCTGTCTCGTCTATCTTTTTATTGGGGTTCACATCCCACACCTTAGACGTCCTCATAGAAGGCCTCTCTATGAGGAAATGCTAAAGAAGGAGGATCCAATAGGTCAATGTCAGAGAAGGGGAGATGCCCTACATGACAGGCATGTATGGCAGCACACTCCTGAACCCTTACTTTGCATTCTACTCATGCCTTCTCTGCACAAGTAGAACACCATCAGGAACACCAACTCATGTGCATCTCACCCTTAGCCCAATCAATCTCTGAGTTATGTTCTTGGAGCCAGGTGAACTCAAAGATCATATCTTGCTTTCTCAGACTCATGACAGCAAAGACTGTGCACTCTACATAGGTACAATAGCAGAGCACCAGGTTGACAATAAAGCAGATAGATCCAGCTTCATTGTGGGTGCCATCAATGTTATATACAGGGATGGGGAGCATGGGAGGGTGGGTGGTGAGGCAGTGTTGTTTCACATACATGGCATCAATGAACAGACTCATGGCACTGCTATCTATGAGCATGGAGATGCTATAGTTCTGCTGCATGTTGGTCATCTTGATCTCCATGTCAAGGTGGAGGGAGTTGGGAGACAGCATAGAGGCAACAACATACCAACAGGGTAAGTGGTGCTCCTAAGCAGGGAGGTGCCAGCATAGCATAGAAGGAGAGGGCAGTGGCTGAGCCAAGTCTGTGGCTGGTGGAGTGTTCTGTACATCAAAGAGGGTGCTTATAGTCTCAGGTTTTAGAGAAGGAGTGTGAACAATAGGGGATGTATTTGCTGATTCTATGGACAGGCATGCAAACTGGTTAGCACCAAGTGGCAGAGGCATACAACTTATCTGTCACTCGACTAAAAATCCTCTTCTACCTTGGGGAGGGGGGTAGCAGAACCCACCACCTCCTCCAAGGATGGCTCTGTTTCTACTGTATTTGGCAAGGAGCTGCTAGAAGTGTTCTTGGCTGTAAGCAGCTGGAAAAGGAGCTCTTCTTGCTCAAGCAGTGAAAAGTAGCAAACCTCTAGATCTAGGGAGCAGTAGCATGCAAAGTGCTCTGGCTTTTTACAGTGACAACAGAGAAGAGGGGTTGTAGAACGTTGTTATGAGGTGTCAATGTCCATGGGTATGCCAGCTGGCAGTGGTTGAAAGGCAGTGGATGCATGTGTGGGAGCAGAGGGAAAGGGGCAAGACAATGCAGTGGCAAAGGCAGGAGAGAGGAGAATGGTGTGCAGGGGAGCAGCGACATGTGGCAACATGGTGGACAACTGAGAGCAACATAACTCATGCTTCAGTTCTATCAACTGCCACTGCTCTCGAGCTACCTTGAACCAGGACTTGATACTCTTGTTGTCAGGCCTACCTTCAGCCAAATTGTCAGGCCTACAGCCAAATTATCAGGCCTACCTTCAGCCAAATTGTCAATATGATCCATTAGCATGGGATGTAGACTGTTGTGGAAAGTGAAGCAAAGCTGAAAGCTATCTGAGTAGCCTGCCTGCTCAATCAGCACTTAGAATGAATCAATATACTCATTGAGCATGCACTTTCCTTGACTATACTAGCTAGGGTCATGGAGGAAAATGGCTGCTGTCTTTGCTAGGTCCAGAGGAAAGAACTCAGTGTAGAACTCAGCTTCAAAAGCTGCTCAATTAGCAAAACTGCTAATGCTGCTGAGGTGTCAGAATACATGGAGCATGTATGTTGACACATGCCCTGCCTTCATGTAGGAAAGGACCCAGACAATTTTCAACATGTCTGAGGCAAAGGTGTTGCCAGCAAGCTGGATGTAGGTGATGCAAGACTGAAGAAATTACTCTCCTGTGGCCTGACTTTTATTGTACGCATTTGAAAGTGCAGAACATGGAATCTTGGTACGTTTGATGGTGGAGGCAGCAAAACGTGTCAAAGAAGGGTTGCTTTCCAGAGGAGGGGACACAGAGACACTGAGTGAGGATGGGATGAGGTGCTCTAAGAGCACCTGGAAAGAGTGGAAGATGGTGTTCATGGTCTGACAAAGTCCAGCAAATTTGATTGTGTATAAAGTGAGGGAGGCTTGAGTGGCCTGTACTTGGGCTTCCAGAGCAAGCAGCCAGCTCCAGGCATTATCCTAAAGGGTAGAGTCTGCAGGGGGATCAACAGGAGGGGCTGGTTGGGTCATGGAGGCCAGGGGGACAGGAAAAACAGTTCAGTGGAGGAGAGACAGCTCTAGAGGCAATAGGAGTTCAAAGCAAGCTAGAGAGGGGCTCCCAGACTAAAATTAGAGACTTGTTCTGCTGTAAGAGCAACTTCTGGAGGCTATGGCTCAGTTACACAGCTAGCAGAGGGAGATCTAAAGTATATTCAGTACTATACAGTGTCTACAGGCATAGCTACTCACCTAGCAGAGGAAGATCCAAAGAGAACAAGTCTGGAGAACTCCCAATGCTAGGTGTGAACACTTCTGAGGCTCCAGAAGCATGAGAAGAAACTGTATAGTACACATAAGCCACAGGAAAAACCAAAAGGGGAAAACTCTGAAAATGATAAGTCCAGTGATAGCAGTGATCTCTTTGTGATGGGAGTGATGGGACTTGAAACTCTGCTTCCAGAAGAACCAGAGCAGTCCAGAAGGTGAGAGTGGAACCAATAGGTAGGGCTAGGTCAGGAGGATAAGATCAGATGATAACAGGAGAGACTAGAGACTATGTAAGGGGGAAAAATGGGGATCCCCTGACAGAAACAAAGTGTCAGATTAGACAGACTTGAATCACTTTAGATCATTGACATGAAGAATATTCAACAAAGTCTTGACCCTCTTGATAAATAAGGTCCTGCATATTTAACATGGTATCAGAGGAGTGCAAGAGCATCAGCAAAAAGATGACAAGGTAAATTGAGGATCTAAGGGCACTCATGCAATCTCTGACTAGTAATATAAAAGTTATGATGTAATGCCATATTGTGTATGTCAATTTGTGAGATAAAGGATTCATTCAGGCATTTAAAATATAATTTGCTGGCATGATTAGTCTCAAAGTGATGGTATGGGACTCAGCATAGGATAAGATTATATTGTCCTCAAAATATGACAGCCTTGTGCAATTCTCATATCTTTTGGAAACCATCCTGCACTGTAATTTAATCTAGTTATCAGTATATCTTCATGATGAGATACACATATACTCAGGCTACTTTCTAATCCTGCAGTTCACTTGAAGCATCACATGATCATCACATAACAGCAGATATCAATAATATATGTGTATACACATCAAAAGCACAGCATTGTAAACAGTCAAGATACAATACCAATGACCAAAGTCTACAAGCCCAGATACAATACCAATAACTGAAGCAGCAGAAGTCCATCAAGTCTGATTGCAAAAACCAAAGCAGCTAAAGTCCATCAAATCTGAACACAATAATTGAAGCAGCAAAGAAACCCATTGAGCTGATTCTCAAAGATGATAAACATTACTTTGACTTTGATTTCAACTTCAACTTCAACTTACACTTACCAGCCTTCACCTTCAATGCTGGTTCCTCTTCCTCGAGTTCAGGCTCCTGCTCATTGTTGTTTCCATCCCATTGGTCTTTATCATGTAAGGTTGCATCTGTTTTGTTGAATTCATCTTCCAAGTCTTCTAACTGGCATCATATTCAGTCATGCATTGGCACCTAGATGGCTGATTGTTGCCATTATCCATGGCACTTTGAGCTGTGGTTGGTGTTTGCATTTTTCCTCTCATTGCCTACACTGCTCTTCTTTTTGTTTCTTATAAAGATGTTTGTAGCAAGTTTTTTTGAAATGGGCAATATCACTTGTGGATTTCAGAGGAGTGAGTGGGTTCTTGTGTTTGAGTTGAGCCATGCCATCTGCATTATAGAGTGTCCTAAAAATAGATATTAGTGATAATTTTGTGAGAGAAATAAATATACTTGTTTCAAAAAGTGATTGTGTCCTTCGACCATGTAGTGGAAGGGGTAAAGAGCTCAAGAACATTATAATACAAGCCTGACAGCAAGCATGACCTATTTATCATATTCCATTGAGAAGCAGAGCTCAAGGCAAATCAAGTCTAAGGACAAAAGATAAGATTTTGATCAATATTTAAGTATATTTATTGCTTGTATACTCACTTGACAAGCTGTATATCCAATGATCTCAGGAGTAATGCTATCAATATTATATTTCATGGCTATTAGCATTTTCATGGCATGCTTTTTGGCTCTTTTGATACCAGCACCAAACAGCATGTGTTGGCATACCTGTGAGAAAGTCAGTACATCATAGTACATTGTCTGAGGACTATGCTGATGAGAAGAGGTCCTCTATAAAGTCTCTTGAGAATCTGATTGTCCTCCAATAGCTTACCATTAACATTCTCAAAACCTTGGCTATTTTTCTGAAAGCATTGCAAGCTATCATACATAAACAGTGCAAAATCATGTGCTGAAACTTCTACATCACCATCATGCAACTGCAAGCAGAACCTGAAAATACATGTGATTAATCAACAATCTATATAAAGCTGAATACTTATGCATTGTCATATTGATGGATGAGGTGAGCAGGATATAGAAGTAAGCCCATATCCATGTTATTGAATCCACAAGCAGACTTTTCATGGGCAGAAGATGTGTCATTAGTGCAAGAACATATTGAAGGGCCATGTTTTGTAAAAGCCAGATAAGATTGTCTTTTGACTTGGAGGCAGCTGTCCATGCACTTGTTGCTCCCTTCACAAACTGAAACATATCAGTATATCAGAGCACATGCACATAAATGTCTATAATATATACTTACAACATTGACAAAGTTGTGTAAGTCACTCTTAAAGTACCCCTCTGCTTTCATCATATGACACAACTTCTTGAGAGTTTTCTTGATGGTAGAGTCAAGGGTTAGAATTTTCTTGAAAGCTTTGACATGGATCTTCTTCTGACAGCTCTTAAAACTTCACCGTAGCAAGAAATGATGCATATAATGAGTTTGTAAGTGCATATAATCAAAGATAGCTTATGCATCACTGTCTTCACTGTCCTCATCTTCTTCAGCACCATTTTCTTCCTCTGCTTGGATTTAGGATATATTGAGATAGCCAGCATCAACCAATTTATGCATGAAAATGGCACTGAGCTCTAAAAATATATTCACAAGTTGAGGAATCAATTTGCCAGCATGGTAAAATATTGCTAACAGAAAGTGTTTTAAAGTCTGGTTGCCAAGACCAAAAAATGAACTGGAACTGGATTGGACCCAACCAGAAAAGACTGGACCTGCAGTTGCAGTTGCCTGCTTTTTAAGTTAGACAGACTGAAAAAGACCAGAGCAAAAAATCGGTTTTCAACCAGTTGCAACCATTAATCACATGATATGTATATATACTATCTTGTAGCCCTATGTTTGTGCTTTAAAATGAGTTCAGGACTGTGTGAAATAGATCAGAATTGACTCAGTTATAATCAAAATACTGATTTTCACATTTGTTTTATAATTTTGATCATAACTGCATCAATTCTTGCCTAATTTGGGTCATCCAGGGGTCAAAATGATGGCATTAGAAGTGCACATTCATATATCTAGTGAGAATAACTGGTGGCAACTGGAAAATAACCAGTTGAGACTGGTCTTTTGCAAAACTAGTTGCAACTGATTTGGACTGGTTTTTTATGGTTTTTTTGAGGTTATGGTTGTAGTCTTTTGATTTTTTAAAAACAGGCAACCAGTTGCAGTTGCAGTTGCCCAAATTCAGGTCAAAAGACCAGACTCAAGCAGACTTGAAATCACTACTAATGGACCCTTTTTAATGCAAATGTTAGTGCATTTGACATATGTAAAGATCAAGGATATTACTTACAGCTCCTTTCCTTGTTGAGCTTTGTTACTAACTCCAACTTTTAGAGCTAAAAGAGACCATTCCTAAGCTAAAGGCTGACAAGATTCAGCACATGGAGAACTCCTAGCTAAAGGATGAGATGATGAGTTTTGATGGTCTGGAGCATGCTGTGAAGGAGCATGATGTGATGATGGGCAAACCATAGTGGAGGTAGAGAAGAGGGAAGGAAGAACTTAAAATTGATTAAATGCTGATAAGCCTCAAAAATGGCTAGCAACAAAATCAGTAAAGCCAAGTTCCACCACAAAGATGCAACATATCTGTCACCTGACCAATCACATGACCCCACACCTGACATTCATGTGATCATCTTGGGACTTGCCTGTTGAATCAAGTATTGTGCATTAGAAAGATCATGTAAAAACTATTAGTGTAAAGCTAGACATGAGAATTAAATCTGCTGGGACCTGCAAGCATTGGTCAACCAAACAATGGCACATTTAGACCAGTGCACCACTCTGGCTTGTAAAAATATGATCAAACCCTCTCTAGTGTAGGCTCTTTCTGACAGACACCAAGCATTCCAATATTTTTGGTTACTTTCTATCTGCTTAAAATATTACAAAATATCAATAAAAACACTCACTCTTCATTTTATTTCAACATTTCTCATCTTATTTGTATGTTTCTTTTGTTTTCCATTTGTAGTACTAGCACCACTGCTGCAGGACAAAGCTACTTATTGCTGCTAGCACTGTTATCTAAAACACTTTACTTACTAATCTTAGATACAGCGCTAGTATAAAAACCTGTTGTTCAGACTGCAATAACCATTAAATTTTGCTCTTTTTGTCTCACTGCTAGCATCAGTCTTCAGATCTCAAAGTCTCTGCATCAGTACACTTGTACTAGGCATTTAGACCTTAGCATTAGCATTTGTTTTCATTAGCATTTACTGACTTCAGCATTTATTGACTTCTGCATATTACCAACTTCAATGTATTATCAACTCCAATGTCTTAGTGGCCTCAGCATTTCTCTCTTGTCTTAACAACTTATAGGAGCATTAGCTCCAACTCAGCAGTAGCGTAAAACTTGGTTTCCTGACCACCATTTACCACTGTTACCAGTTTTCTCCATTTCCTTTCAAGTTTTCTTTAGCAGTAGCACTTGCTTCCATCAATACTTTTTCACCTTTCAGCATTAGTGCTAGACTTATGCTAGCACTTTTATTTAATTTGTATTAACTTCCTCTTGCATACTGCTTTCTACTGCACCTCTTACCATTACTGATTGTCGTTAGCATTATCAATGTGTGCATACCCATTTTGATCCCCTTTTCCTCCTCAATCCAGATTTCACTTCATCAAAAGGTGTTGCCTTACCAACACTCCCACTTTCTTACTATTGGCATCATTTACTGCAGCATTAGCTTCTGTTTTTCCTGTTCACCTCACTTAGTGACTGAAAACTCTACTGCTCCCTCCTTGCATATATATTATTTGTTTGCTGTCCTTTCCTGTTTTTCCTTCTTCCTTTGGTGTTGTATTTTTGGTTCTTTTGCCCTTTCTGCACCTGGAGTAGGTTTGCTATCAATGCGACACATCTTTAAATCACATGCTCACTCCCATTCTGGACTGTCAACATGAAAACTATCTGGCTGCTCAAGGTTTAGCTCAATGGGCTGGCCTAACATTGTCTGAATACTTTTTTCGTAGTTAATTATTATGCCAAATTGTATCTATTGCAATAGATCATTTCAAAACACCTGAAATGTGTTACAAATCATCAAATTTAATGCCCACAGTGAAAACAAACAGTGCTCACTGGTTGTGACTCTCCTTCATCTGTGGCTAGACTGAGCACTTGTATTTTGGATGTATGTGCTATTTAACTTAGAAAACAATAGATATCTGAGTGAATAATATTTTTTAGACACCAAACCAGATTATAGATGATATGATCACACCTGATGGGCCTGCTAGTTTTGATTTGATACCAACTGTTGATCTGGAATTGAATGATGCACCACCTATGCCTGAAAAACACTTTTGCAGACCTCCTTGCACTCTTGTTGATTTTTTGTCCTTTGAACCACATCCATTACATCAGTTTGCTGAGGAATATCAGTGATTAGAAGAATTTTGTGAGAGCAAGTGCCACTGCATCAATCCTAAATCCAACATCCTATCATCAATACCACCTTTTCAGTCTTTTGATATTGAGCCTGATGAGTTTGGTTTATTTGGATGCTGTGATATTGCATCGGCTCAAGACCCTGAACTGGAAAAGACACTTGAGGATGTTTCTGATGTGCCTACCTTTGCACATGAGAATTCTACTATCTCAAATCCTTATTCTAGCTTTAGCTCTGTAGCTCAAAAAGTTATTGATCAAGACTAAAAGGCTACAACTACTGCTTATTTTTATCCATTTCTTGATGCATCTGTCTTCCAGCTCATGACATGGCATTATACAATCAAGACATTAATTCTTGCTGCACTGGATCAACTTGTGCACACTGTCATCCTAGCACCAGACTTCAAACACAAGGATTTGAAAGGCTTTAGTGCACTTCAAGAAAATCAGTGCTTGAAAATGCCACCACTAAAACAAAAGAGCTGTGATAGTGACTCATTACTTCCTCCATGAGCCTCAAATGATAGCTGAATCAGAGGCTCAGTCTCCATCCCCCTTTCTTTTACCCACCAAAAATATTCATCTAAAAATAATGCCTCCACTCTTACTGTTCATTTTTTTTATTGAGACATTCTAAAAGTATTTAAATCTGGGGTGAAATGTCTAGCTTCAAAAAGATTCAATTAGCATGGATTTTGGCAGTATTGAAAGCCATCAGAAGATGAACTTGAACAGCATATATATGGTGAAGCTTATACATCTGATAAGTATCTAAAAATAAAAAAGGAACTTTCACCAGATGAAGATGGGCTGGAAACTGTGGTTGTCCCTCTCATGTTATATTTGGACTTAGTGCACCTTGCTTAATTTGGCACCACATCACTTTGGCCACTGTATATGTAGTTTTGTAGTCTCTCAAAATATATTTGAAGAAAGGTTACTAGTTTTTTAGCAAACCATCTGGCTTATTCTCCTTCAGTATATTGTTAATCATTTTTTTCATATAGTTTCAAATTTTACTTGATTTCTCAGCTTCTGGACATTGTTCAA
>JAGGAW010034437.1:0-25008 GCA_017657375.1 Termitomyces sp. T27
ACCCCAAAAATTTCGCCAAACCTGTCCGGTTTGGCGAACGGCCTATGGGGGTATAATCCGGGGTCCTCGTGTTCTTTGTGACTCTTTTCTCTTCCAATAGTCACTACTGCACTTTCCGAAAAAGCTCCTTCAATGCGGAACGGTTCAACGATAAATTGAAGGACGGTCATTCACGGACGCGGACATGTCGGTATCCGAATGTGTCATCTTCTGATAAATACACGAAACTTCAGAGCCGTGCTGGCTACATTTTGTTGAGGCTTATTCCGTTTCGAGTGATCCTCTCATTACTCTCTGACGTGGACTGCAAACCTACGAATACGGTGGCCTGCTTTTCACTATTGCTGTTTTTCAAGTTTAACGAGGAGGTTCACTGAACGGGTACTTTTCTCACGATAATACAATGGACGAGGACGAGAGGCTACAGAATTCTGTGATGGATGGTAACACAGATCGGCGATCGGATGAAATGCAAGTTGAAAATGGAAAGGATCATGAAAATCGTAACAAGTGTGCCGTCACATGAGATCAAGCCCTCGAATCAGCGAGAGAAAACTCTGCCTTGTGCAAGAATAGATTTATGGAAAGACGACTTGGATTACATTCCTTGAAGCGCACCGCAACGACAAACGCTCAAAAAGCCAACCCTCCAAGTTGTCTTTGTTTTCTCTTAGCCCCGTGACTCGAAACTGCAGTAAACGTAGGCCCTCAAAATGTGGTTCGGCAAGAACCAAGCTCAAAGCTTTCCAGTTGAAGAAATCGAGCTGGGCTTCCTGACTGAGCCACATAATGAGAGCAAGCTCGACGAGCGAGGGAGGCACGTTGGAAAGAAGAGGGATAACCCAGGACAAGGGTAAAACTTGTGATTCGTCGTCGACAGTGGCCGCAGAAAGATTGAAACCGTGGGGAGGGAACTGATAGAGATTAAGGTGATGAAGGCGAAGAGTTCGGAGGCTCCGATTGTAAGAATGGTTAATCATCTTTGGGAAATCTGAACAGATATCTTTTAGGTTGCTGATCGCGTATGTAATTCAAATCGGCTTACTCTTTGTATCCGGGTCGAAATATCCGATTTCTAGATGGTGTAAAGAGGATCCAAGGGCGCGGAGCAGACGTCCGACAATATGAATATCACTTGAGAGAAGGTCAGGAAGATTGAGAGTATAGATGGTTTGCTTTAGTATGTTCTCTTGTGTTTGTATGAAATCTTCGCCACTAAAAAGCCAGACCAGGATAGGTTTGACTTGCGATGACCGAATAGACAACTTCTTCAAACAGCGAAGGGGCTGAACGTTGCTGTCAGTGGGGACGGGATTTGAATCCGCCAGTTCTGTCCAATCCCATGTTACGTTGTCAAAAGACAAATCCTCCAACACGGAGAATTTGTCGATCAGTATCGTAAGCGCAGAAAAGGATGGGAATCGAACGTATTGAAGGTGAAGCTTGGCCACGTTCTGAAATAGGGCTCCCTTGGTGCTCAAAATCAGACCCTTGAATGTTGGCTTGACAAAATACTGTGGCCAACTCCAGTTTTCAACTGAAATTCCATGGACACTGTTGAGATTCAAGAACACTGATATGGCTCGGTCATAGTCCTCCTCCTGCGCCAATGACCAATGACCTCCTAGGGTAATGTTCTTGATGTTGATGTACGGCACAATTGTGCGTGAAGCATCAAGCGAGGAACATAGGGATTTGACCAATGCAGGCGTGAGATTGATGTCGTGAAAGAGGTGATAACGACAACGGGGGAGCCAGGATTTGCAGACAGTGCTGCATGATAGTAATGTTGTTTTGTCAGAGTAGACATGGTCAATAATTGTGTCAAAGATTTCGGGAGAAAAGAAGCGATCGATGGAACTTGGAGTTGTCTTGTCAGAGGTTACTAAAGGCATGTGTGTGGGTCCAGCTTCTGAGGCCAGTGAAGAGCCGTCAAGTCAAAGAAAAAAGCATCAGGACGAGCATTTTTGCGTTGGGGACAAGTTGAAGGTAGGGTAACGTAACGTATTCGTTTTCCTCTCCTCTGAAAGCGGAGAGCGGCGTATCATTTCGACACGAGGCATCATGCAAGGCATTAGTATATAACAAAGACAACACAAATTTAGAAGAAAGAATGCCCAGAGATCTTCTATACAGAGTATGTCTACTAGGGTTGCCGCCTCGGCTTCGATGGAGAGCACAAGGAGAACAATCACTTGAGGCTTGGAGGCGGCGCAAATTCGAATCTGTTCGAGTTAACTACATGCTCCGGCAAACGATGTCGTCCCGGCCCGGTTGATTGATCTATCAATACATATAACAAAGTTTTTTACTCGCTACCATTGCCACCTTTGACAACCACCCCCAAACCATATATCTAGGCTCCATCTGAAAATCACTGTTACTGCCTTACGACACTGCGACTTCGGTCTGTGAATGTCCGGCTGTGTATAAAGAATAGAGCAGCTACTGCCTCATAGCATGACCAAACGGCGACGATTAGATTCCGCTATAAAGAGGATGCGTGATGACGATCAGAGCACCTCCGACTATGGCGGTTCCGATGATCATTCTGACGCATCTAGCTATCGCGACAAACGGAAAGCCTCAAAGAAGAACTCGAGCGTGTCTAGATCTACTGAATGGGGACCGCCGCAAAGAGGCATTGGCGATAATACGCATCCTCATACCTCGTCCAGCCATGTAATTAAATCACCCGGTGCCTTACAAGACATACTCCTGGAGTGGTACGGAACAGTCCACACGACGCGCGGCATGCCGTGGCGAAAACCTTACAATCCCCATTTAGGACCAGAAGAGCGCAGTCAGCGGGCCTACGAGGTATAATTAAGGACTTATCGACCCCAAACACCGTGTTGATAGCTCACACAGGTGTGGATATCAGAAATCATGTTACAACAAACCCAAGTGGTGACCGTGATACCCTATTACACGCGCTGGATGGAGAGGTGCGTTGATGTTCGCGTTTTGAACAATACCACATTCCTGACCATGCCAAAAGGTATCCAACCATTCGGGATCTAGTAAGTCTGTGTTATCTCTTCCGCATATAGAATCTTCCATTATCTCAGGCAGCCACGAATATTGATGAGGTCAATGCCTTGTGGAAAGGTCTTGGGTACTACTCACGAGCTAGCCGTTTACTCGCCGGTGCTCAGAAGGCCGTTGCAAATTACCACGGGAGGCTTCCTGATAATGCAAAAGATCTGGAAGCTAACATACCTGGTATTGGCCGGTACAGTGCAGGTGCCATTGCGTCAATAGCTTATGGGGAACATGTTCCTATCGTGTGTCTAAAGTAATCAATCCTGTTGAACGTCTACTGACAACCAGTGTCCTCGATTGAAGTTAGATGGAAATGTGCACCGCTTATTGAGCCGATTTTTGGCTCTTTACGCCCCTCCAAAAGCAAAGGCAACCCTTGATATACTATGGGCTGCTGCTGCCACCATGGTTGAATCAACTGGTCGGAGATTCCATGGGGTTTCCATACGTGAATGACAAACTAACCACAATGCCAGAAAGTCACCCTTCGACAGGAGGCACTTCTAAAGTGCCAAAATATCCAGGAGACATCAATCAGGCTCTTATTGAACTCGGAAGTACCATTTGCAGGGTCCGTGACCCGAGTTGTGATGCTTGTCCCCTTCGTGCCTGTTGCAAAGCGTATGAGGTTTCGCAACCTGGTTACAAGGTGTGTCGCCTTCTGACAGTTGAAAAATCCTAATGCCGTGTCAAGCCGGTTGCTGATATCGAAGACGTGTGTGACTTCTGTGAACCGCTCCATGACATTAACGTGACGGCTTTTCCCATGAAAACGAACCGTAAGAAACCGCGTGAAGAGCTCGACATCGTTAATGTGATCGAATGGACTTCATCAATGGGAGAAAGATGGTTTCTTATGGTTCGCAGGCCTTATGGAGGCAAGCTCTTTCTTCTCTGTACGCTCCATTACTGATTATACTTCATTTTTTCTGGCACAAATACATAGGCCTTCTTGCAGGCCTTTACGAATTTCCCACGTCAAATAATGTTCCCAGAACAACCTCTACTACCGCTCAGGCAAAGATACTTCTGACCCTGCTAGGCCAACTGCTCAATTCCCCTGTGTTGCCCTATGATTCCAGAAAGAAAACAAAATTACCGAGTGACGGCTTCGTGATTACTACCATAAAACCCGTTGGCGCATGTTTTACATGTCTTTTCCCATATCAAAAAGACCTATCGGCCCCAATGGGTGGTTGTTCAGGGCGGAAAGTCTTTACCTCTCTTGAGAGTTGGTGGCATTAGCTCTTCAGCTAGCAGATCGGCTGATTGGATGGATGTCAATCAGGATTCGTTGAAATCGCATAAACCGAACGATGCATTATGGGTTAGGATAGAAGATGTTCCAGGTATCAAGTAGGTCATTCATAGTAATGTTTTTTTTCGTCCTCATGGTATCATCCTCATCAGCATGGGAACTGGTGTCGCCAAAGTATGGAAGACTGTCGAGAAACTGTGGAGATGACACCAAGTAGATGGCACCAAGTAGTGAAATGTTGTCGTACAGCATGTCTGATTCCCCATTGTGTCTTTCTTTTCTATCGTCATCTTGTATAGATATGATTATCTCAAGTGAGACGCTGGTTCGAAACTTACTGGCATGCCTAGTGGCGCTGTCGGAGCCTGAAAAAGGCTTACAGGACCTCGTGCCGGCCAACCCTGTCGATTGAACGTTGGTTGCAGTGTAGCATGGCTTACAGCACTCAAATCGCCTCTGCCGCTCAAAATGACTTTTATTAGTATGTTTATCGTCTTCAAATGCCATTGGTCTGACATTATGATCTCCAATCCGCACAATTTACTAGCTCTTGTCTCAACGTTGCCAGGACTGCAACCCCTGCTGAAATTGCAGAACAATTTCGCATCTTGTCCCTCGTATTTCACCCTGATAAGCAGCTCGACGAAGAACATAAAGAAATAGCAACAAAGAAGTTCCAGGAGTTGTCCAAGTCCTATCAAGGTAAATGGTAATATTGTGCTATTACGGTCAGAATGCTAATACTTTGGTCTAACTTCAGTTCTCTCTGACCCATTTCTGAGGTGGTACTCAGACTTGTTACCCGTCTTTATTTGTCTGACTGAGCGATCAGGGAGGTTTACGACCTACGAGGTGAGGTTTTATGTCGAGCTCGCTTTGATTGACCTTGTCCCCTAAGCCGATTGCTTCAGGCGAAGACGGCCTAAAGTTAATTCAGTTTGAACAATATAAAACGGTGTCTCAGGACGAGGTAAGCTGACTAATTTCAAGTTCCATGTCAGTCTATCCGACTTTTATGTCAGATAAGAAAGACTTTGCTTGCTTCACCAAGACTAGGGAGAGGTAGTGGAAACGAGCAACAAGAAGTAGGAATTATTACTCTTGGAATAGGCGCGTCGTCTCTTTTTTGCCCTTATCGGGGTTCCAGAGACGATACTTTGACTCGACGAGTCCTGAATCGTTGTGAAGACGTACAAGTCACAACCTTCGGCTTAAGTCGGATCTTTGAGGTAATATCTCTTGCTTACTATGCCATATGTATCTTATTTACTCCCGTAGAGATCAATCAGTACTCAAACAAGTGCCCTCCTGAAATGTCAGCTCTCTCAACAAGGTAGGGATCCTACGATACGCCAACTTGTTGGTACTGTACGACATCAATTCTCCCCACGGCTGATGTCTAAGGTGCGATTTCTCTCGAATCTCTGAACCACAGTGTGACACTATCACAATAGCTTAGCATTGGTTTACTTCCTCGTCTTCTCAAAGTATCCGCTGAGTATGAAGCCGAGGGCACTTACTTGTCAGCCCAAGTAATGAGCTCACATATCCAACCAATACCCACCTTCAGAGTGTGTGCATCACGTCAGCTATATTATCGACGGCCGGAAGTGGCTTCTATCGAAGTTGATATCACAAAATTTCCTAGATATACCTTTAAGCTGAAGTCCCTGTCCAACTTCGGGATGCAAGGCACTGATGCCCGATTGCTACCGTCAAGTTCAGGGTTGAGAGACGGAGTCAGCGAGACATCAATCGGGGTTGCCTTTCAGTCCATCCTCCCCACTTTCATCGTCGAGCAGACATTGAACCTCACAGAACTCGCTTTACAGCTGAAGATGAATATCGAGTACACCCTCTATATGGGCCTCAAATGGGTTTGCAGTGGGACTTGGGTATACCGACCTCAAAGCGAAGTAACTTTAAGCACTAGTTTGGGTTTCAGTGGAGTAAGCTTTGTTGTTGAGTTAGTTCGTTCTATACGTCAAGCAAAGAGAACGAGACTGATAAATATATCCCTAGGATGCTCCACGAAGGCAACGCATTTTCTGTCCCGCTAGTGCTTGCAATCGAGCCCGATTCGACTATCGCATGCTGCAGTGTCATTCTTTCAGCAACTCTCACCTTGCTAAGCTACCATCTCGTGCTGAGACCTCGACGATGGAGGCGTCGAATGGAGTAAGTTTAATTATCAGAACACCAAGTCCTCATTTTTCAGTTGACTATTCTGGTAGATGTATACGTGCTGTGCGACATGAATTGGAAGAGTCAGGCGAGATACGTAGAGATAGAGAGGTTACCTTGGATATGTTGAAACACACTGCCAGGAAGTCAAAGGAAGCAGAGACCACGAGAGGAGGTGCGGTCCCCTCTTTTCATATTAATCAATAGAATATATGCCATACACAGGTCTCGTCATTATTGAGGCAACATGGGGCTCCATATATGAGGAAAGTGGTGTGGGAGATTTCTTTGTCGACGTAACCGTGCCTCTCCAGGCTTTAGTACGCAAATCTCAGGTATATATTCCAGGTGATCGAGTCAAGGTATGTCCAATATATGTTCCTCGAGTCAAATGCCGATCAAGTTGTTCATTAATAGTCGAACATACGAGGCTTTGGAGATCCGGTTCCATTTGCCCACAAAATTCTCCGCGTTAGGTATCTTTTCTGTAACCGGATTCATTATGCAGAAATTCGGGAGGACTTTCCCATAGTATTACCATTAGCAGGTGCGGGACTCGTGAATACATAATTGAACACGACAGTTCTTATCATCCTTATTATAGAACATCTAGCTGGGTGACTTCCTGCGGTCTTACTACTAATCATTTTACTTCTTAATTGTGATTTATACGCTAATTTTGCATCGTTTATATGTATCGCAGGGTGCAGGGTACCTGCAGACACGCAGCAAGGTGTGTTAAATCCCAGTAAACCATTGTCGAAGGTTCATTGGTAAGGTGATGAGAAATGAAGTGTTCGTGAAAGTTGGAAGGGTAACAGCGAGACAGAGGCTTCGGGGTGTGAATCCGACCTTTGACCGCATTATGCCATTATCCACAGCTCCTTGTAGCATTGTATCGTCCGTAACTGTTCTCCTGATCAACATGGTAGTGCATAAAGTATGTACTTCTAAGATTTATGGAAATTTTTTCTTTGATTATTCTTCACTCAATCTTTACCTCATGTCGAAATTGCAGATTATAAAGCATATCCCTCAAATATCCTCAATAATATAGATCCTGCAAAAACATGTACATTGTGCAAATGTTTTATGAAAATACCGACCATGCAATTTGAAAGTCGAGAACTCATTTTGCAGCAGACGGAATTGTTCCATCAAAAGTTGGCGTCTGATGGGATGGCATTATACATAATTTGGGTCTCCGCCGCATTTTGCCGTGTAACCGACATTGTTTCCACTAGCTAAGTACGAGTTACTCAGTTATCGTCAATTGTGTTTTCTGTATATAGTCCTTCTTAAGCTTGAATATCAATCCATTGCTCCATCTGTGCATCTTAAGACCAAAACAAGGGAGTACAACAAGTTTGAGTAGGAACACTTGATTTGTCGGAGACTCAATTTCTAATGCCATCAAATGCTCGATCGATTGCGAAACGCGCCAACTTTGAACGTCCCTAGTGCCTCTTTCCTCCTTGCTTTCCACGTTCACTCCACTTCCACAGTGATTATGGAGCCTGCTGTACGTAACATCTCACATCCGACTTATGATCATCTTCTTTACGATACACAAACAGCAGAAGTCTGAGAAGGTTGCCCATTCCAGATGCTCGCCGCTTAAATAAGACCCAACGTCCTTTATACTCATCTGTCAGCGTTACAAGGAGGAGGAGTTTATTAGAAGCGAGGCCGACGTTTCAACATCCTCGGTGACATGTGATATATGAATGAGAACCCTCAAACTCAAGATTGACCTTCTTGAGCTGACCAAATGACGGGTTTTGGGCTCGATGGCAGTCAGTCCTCGATTAAACTATGTACCGAGTCATCAAGCTCGAGTAACTCAGCAGGCCTTAAGACCCGTTTCCCATGTATTCAGACTACTCAACTCAGGTTATCACCGCTTAGCTGACTTCGTGTCAGAAGACTTCCAAGCATCAAGATTAAAAGTTCGTTCATCTTAGATTTGTGGTGAGTTTCGAATTACCAACCAGTCCTAGTCAATTTTCAAATCTTTAGAAATTTTTATATATAGACCTCTGGGAAGATTGGACATATGCATATAGAGGTAATTGATTGAACCAGGCATGTACCTCGGGGTAAGATCGAAGGACCACGGACATGCACTGCCCAAACCAATAAGACAGACGTTTATACTCGGATACTCCCTCGAACTTCACCTCGGATCAAGCTTGTTCACAGGGTCAATGTTTCTTTGTGGCCGCGCTGGTGTTCTTACCGAGAACCCGCTGCCAGATAAGTAGTTTATTCAGCCATGGAACTGGAAAGCCAAAAATTGCTCCATTGACCTGTTCTGACTCGCATTAAAAGGGTGCTATTCATACTGGCGGCGCGGTCTACCGAGTTTTGTGACAATTGGCGGGCTATTTGAATCACATATACACAAACGAAGATTCCGCATCCTTGAAATGTTTACGTTGTGTCTTGATTAGAGTATTCAATGTCTCGCTCTTGAGGACGGGGCATATGGTACAGAAAAAGCTTGTTTTCAATTAATGTGATCGTCGCTCGGCATAGATGTCGACGAAGTTCGGGCCGATCCAATGGCACGTCATTTTCCATCCAACAGATCTTCATGTGTCCCAGTCTAATGTAGATGGAGTTGCTCAGATCGGCCGCCAGCGAACGCTCCGACGTTGACTGATCCAACCAAGTATCTAAGTTTTCGCTGGGAACCGTGAGTTGGATTTATAGTTCATTTACAGTTTTTTACACGAGATCCCCGATCTCAGATAAACTCTGATGGAAAAAATTAAAGTCAGCGACAGGAACAGACAAATCTTTCATGCAGCCCTGCCACCATGCTGCCGCATGAGACCATCAGTCACTGTGACGCTAGCGCTTCTGGTTACTAGAAAGGACATATGGGTCAAGAGAATGAGAGAATGTTCTATCATTCTTTTTACGTTGAAGGACCCTGCCATTGCAGTACATGTGGTCGGCCTCGTAATGCGCCATATCTAAACTTGACTCTCAACGTTTCAATTCATAACCCTTTCCTTGACTAACCTTGTACATCGTACACACTTGACTCTTTTAACTGATGGGTGATTCAGCTTTATTCTATACCCTTCCGCTTTCATCCATGTCCATGCAAAAACCCACACTACAAAATGTCCGCATCCGGTCTGTACGTGATGCTCTCCACGTCTTCTATGCGGTATCCACAAAACGTTTGGCTCTAATCACTCGGCGCCTGGATGCTGAAGAACGGAGGGCAATAAGCTCGGGCAATGTCTATGTCTGGTCGGTAGAAACGCATCGCGCATTGAAAACGTCGATCTCGAACTGATGGCTTACTACAGGGAAGAGCGGGGAGCGAATACGGAACCCACTGGATTAGGGATGGAAAGATGGTGAGAGAGCCCAGTTTCCTGCATGGCGCATGAAAAGAATATTTACGCAGTCTGTGGCCTAGGACCGATGGAATGGGATGGGGCCCAAGTCGTATGTATCCATATCTCGAGCGCAGTCCTTGACATATGCTCAATGCGTGTGGTAGGCGTTCGGGATGTGCGGAATTCTTTGATGCCAGTTTGTCTGTCCCCCTCACTTTTTATTAGGAATTTCTCTTCTATAATCAAAAAGATCCTAATTTTAGGGAGGACCTTGTGAACCCAGTAACACCGTGGGTACAAATGATGCGGTTAGACTCTTAACATCTCTAGCACCTGCAATTCTGACTTGCACTCAGGAAACGAGATCCCATGATGCAGATGCCGGGTTATATGTCAATTCAACCAGAACGATTGATAAAGCAAACTTACAGCGTTCATGTAACTCTCCCATCGGATTCCCCTCGGGGAACAGTACGGAAGTGGCATCTGAGTAGGTCTCCACCGTGGGGAACTCCCATAGGATGCTCGCTTACAATATTCGCAGCGGCTTATTTTAGCCAGCAACGACTCGATGAGCTGGGGACTATTGATGAGATACCAGGCGTCGGAGACATTCCCGTCCCCGAAGGTCTATTTCGAAGTGCTCGAGCAGGGAAAATGCGCCGCGACCATCGCAACACCGGTGGAAAAACAACACCTCCAGCCGATATCTCCAACCTTCCCGAATCTTCAGGCTCCCACTTTGAGTACGACGAGACTGCCTTTCAAAACACTCGACCGCACGAATCTTCCCTTCTTAATTATCCAACTCTATCATCTCATTTTCCCGACAACCCCAGGGAGTTGTCGCCGTCATCCGAGAGCTCGCGCCATGGCGGGTCTCCAACTCAGCAAACGTCCCTCGTACCGCTGGAGTACCTTCAAAACATCTCCGTCCCTCGACGAAATCCGGCAGACGAGCAAACATTGCGGCGTTTTTCTTCGCAGACGATCAGTTCAACTTTTTGAGTTATTAGCAGTAGATTTTGCCCCTCTAGCACAATAAACTTCAACTTGTATGTACATACTAAGACAATGTCGCATGTATTTATTCCAGATCCAGGGATTATCGTGGTGGAAATTTGTTTCCTTAGATCGACTGGCATAGCAGATGCTGTAAATACAGCCAAAATCACAGGGGAGTCGATTAGGAATTTTGCGGCTTAACGCCGTAGTTTTCATTATTTCGTTATAAACTGAAAGCTGTATTCGTCGTTTGTACTTGTGCAATTGGCGCGGCCACTAGTACTGAACTAAAGCATATATGTGACTTTGAAACTTTGTACCTGCGAAGTCTGCTAGAAGTCTCCGGCTCCAGGCCCCAGGTATCGAGTTTGAACGACATCGATATGATCCTGGTTCCTATCGTTGTAATCTTACAGTCGTTTCACTACTAGTCCGACAGCCAAAGCTTTACGGCGAGCCTGTGCATTCATTATTCCCAATCGAGCCATTGCTTTCGCCATTATGAGAAGTTCTGCTCAACTAGCGAGACAAAGTCTGCCATCAGACTCACGCAGTCAAGTCAAGACAGCTTGCTCACAGCGCATTGAATTTGCCATGTCACATGGCAGGTTCGCTTCTAAGTTACAGTCGGCCTGTGAAAGAATCAACCTACTCAGGGTCAAATAACCTTTTAGGATAACCTGGGAACCCATAGCTACATACTCAAAAGAACTCTCATTCCCTCACCCCCCTAAACACCGTGAGATGCAGTTTTTTCATTGAACCTAGCTCTTCTCGATATTTCGGTCGGAACGCATATCCTTCCTTGTCTTCTCCACTAACTAGAGCGGAACGGCATCCCTTGAAACGTTGTTGGAACGATCTCACCTGGACGCGACGGAAAGAGTAATCAATGCCTCAGGCATTCAATTCATTACGACATCATAACCTTGGAATTCCCAAAGAATGGGGAGTTCCCGTTGATGTGGACCATGTACATGGTCGATCCTGGGCAAGCTACAGTACCGAAACGGAACGTTAACTTTAAAGATTTGCTTCGCAGGCGGAAGTTATCCCCGCAATGCCGCGAATCGCGATAACATTAACCTGATCGACCCTCATACGCTCGGCTTCACTAAAAACACAATACGCCAAGCAAGACTTGTCCCACAGTTAATGATACATTGATGCATAGTCGGGGGCCGCGGAAGAATGTTTTTTGGGACACAGTGGCACAGAAAAGCCGAGGTTCTTTACTGTGATGATTTCTTTGAGACGAAAACCGCCACGACGCTGTAGAAAGAGAGGCCTACACGGCCGGGGCGTGGTCTAAGTGGGATCGATTCGCAGGTTTCTGTACCCATGTAGTGTGATTCATACCCGATGTGGCCTTTGTTAGCACCAGAATTGAGTGGCGCTCCAGATCCACACATGATAAAAGTTTGTGTCAGCTGATATTTCCTGAGGACATAATCTAGTTGGACAATGGAATCGCAAGCAGGAAGTTGCGATAAGCCTAAGCCGAGAATGCTACCACGTCTCGGGACGATGCATGAGGTCTGACAAAAATGGGTACAGAATTTCTCTTCATCACATATATCCATCAGTAAAAAAAAGAAGCTTTGGATTTGACAGAAGTTGGGACAAGTGCGGCAGTCTCCTTGAGCCGCCGGGAGATACGGGAAGTTTTCGGCCGTTTTCACAACGGCGGAATTGAATGTTCCAGAGCCTACAGATTGGCTGGCTGTTGATGCATTGATGATGACCGGCGTCCGAGTACAGACTTTTTTAGAAACCGTCGATGAATTCGAAGCTTCAAGAGTTCCAAGACTGAGACGGATACTGACGCGAAATGGAGAGAACAAGAAAAAGCGCTTCTACATCTTCCGTGACACCGTTTCGGCACAATCTCGTATCCCAGCGCGCGCTGATCATCTTTTTGGGAAGGTGCGGCTGGAGCGGAGAAGCCCAGGCAATGTTTTGTTCGGACCGCGACGAATGCGCATTAGAACAAATAAGTAGTGGTTGATTATGTTGTGGAAATAATGGAATCTCAAGTATGTACTATTACGACCGAGTGTTCGCGTCACGCGTCACAGGGGGCTGCGAACCGAACACTTTTGGTATCCATCACGCGTCACGGCCTCCAAAAACCCCTATGCCTCCGAAGGTGACCGGGCCGGGCGCTCCGCGCCGAAAATTCCCTTATTTGGTAGGTGTGAACACTTTCTGCAGTGAACACCTTGCGTCACGCGTCACAGGCTACGAACACTCGGTCGTGATAGTACAGTACTACTATTCCCCACCACGCAGTCGGCAGGCCCCCCTAGCCCTAGTCGGCAGGTCACAACTTGTCACTCGACGTGATGGATTTTAATGGTTCGACCGGCTTTCTCTTTCGGAAATCACCGCAAAGAGGATTGGCGATCAAAAACTACTACGGCACTTGACGGCAGGACGAGGTGACAATCCCCCAAACCGCCGTCGAGACGGGACTCAACCATTTCTCACTCTTTCCCCTCCGTTTAACTTCGATTAACTTATGGAATATGACTATGTATTACTTGTCAACAAAGTTTGAGGGTAAGTGCAACCATTATCAATATATCAGAGGCTGCCGACTAGGGGGGGCCTGCCGACTGCGTGGTAGGGCATAGTACATATGAATTTGAGCCTGCAAGCTGCCAGTGTGTCAGAACGGGATCGTTTGGTTATTTGTTTTTAGTACCAGCTCAAGCTCAGGCTTATTATGTAAGCAATGTCATTAATGTTGGCGACTTCTGTTGAACGTGAATGAAACGTGAATGATGTCAAGAGCATTGGGCGACCTCGAGCCAAAGATTCGTGGCGCAAACAGGTCCACCAAGGCGGCAGGAAAATTGAAAGTCCTTCCTGAGCAGCCTGACCTACCCTCATTGCGTGGAAATTCTCTAAAGGATCGGGAAGAGAGCCCTAGCACTGGTGGAGATAGTGACGAGGGTGACGTGGACGAGAATAGTGAAGAACAAGAAGATATCGAGGTGCGTGGTATCAGTACGCCTAATGTTGCGCGAAATCCGACACAAATATAGGTCTACAATCAAATATCGTTAATCCCGGCAGGCACTGCGCGAAGAGATGCCTTAAAGCTCACCAAGAAGAAGGCGAAATCACTACCCAGGGTCACAGCATATGCAACTGCGGGGTGCGTAGTGTATGTTTTCCGTCCCAAGAACCGATAGACAAATTGTTCGGTGCAGATCATACCGTATGGATGACCTCATGAAATTCTTCAATGCACGAAGGAATGCGTACCACACGAATCCGAAGCTGATCGACGAAGTCATTTACACGCCGTATGTCTACGACCCCCCTATCGCGGACAGCAATATTGGTATACATAATGCAACCGGTGACCTTCTGGGGGTCCCAGACTTGAGAGCAGATGATGCCTCTACTCCCAAAACTAGAAAGAATAAGTTTGACACGACTGCAGCTGAGGCTGAAATTTTTTTGTTTAATTATGGGACGGTTGTGATATGGGGAATGACAGAAGCACAAGAGAAGCGTTTTTTGTCGTCAATGTATGTCACTCAATCACTTCGACCCTGATTTACTCAAGATTCTTTTCAGTAAACGCTTTGAAGTCGAGAAGCTGGGTCAGTGACTTGGCACTGAGTCACATGTCGTATAACCTAATGCCAAGCGCTTCAGCTCCAGAAGATGTTGAAATGGAGGATTTGAATTATTATTATGCTAATTACAGTCGGTGCGTCAAAATTCTTTCGCGAGATCAAAGCCATCGATGAAAAAATAACTCGATAGAATATATAACGACGTTATAACTCTCAGGAAAGGTTCAAGTTACATGTAAGCATTGTTCGTTTCTGCCTTAAATCTCGATGTCAATCTTTTTGAAGGACAAAACTATCATTGTCTCATGCCCTCTCTCAATCTGTCAAAATATCTCTGGTAGTTATTCCTCGCCTCCCAATGGCAATTTCTCATTAGCTATCTAGTTTGAAGGGCTGATCTCGACGACAATAGAGGAGACCAAAGATATTCCTGAAGTGATTAGTGAGACTGGCAAGATTGGGATGCCTCACAAAGGTGAGTCTATCGACGTTGGCGAGATTCTCTGCTGAAGGTTGTGATTTATTTTTTACAGAAATTATGAAGAATATTGGTCGGCTTTTCCTTCTCCGAACAAATATAAATTCCGTGGGCTCTGTTTTGGATTCTCCGGTTCGTTGCAAGTTTCTAGCCTAGCACTGATTTCTAATTTCTGCACTACAGGAAGTCTTTTGGGTTCGTTATGAATCTGCAGGTCAACCGAGGCAAAGGGGTAGACTGACTGTTTGATAGAGTTATCCTGACCTCCAGCCATTGTATGATGCCGCCCGGAGTTATCTTGAGATACCACAAAGAATTGACCTCCTCAACACGCGAGTCGAGGTCAGTATGCTAAGACTGAGGATCCTCCTGTTGACAACGTTCTAATATAGGTTCTGCAAGACATGCTTCAACTCCTGAAAGAATCTGTTTCAAGTAGGCATGCGGAACGGTTGGAACGCGTCGTCATTGCTCTCATTGCTATCGAAATTGGTGCACCTATCTCTCTCCGTTCGTCTTCGAATATACTAATATCTTAATCAGTTCTGGGGATCGTGACAATCCTTGTTGATCTTATGGCATACTAATTTTCGTGTATTATATAACTTCATCACAGCTTGTTGTACATTGATTCCATTCTCAATAGCTAGCTCAGCTCCTAACGACCTGCGTGTATATTGCAGATAACGCTGGATACGTAATGTGTATATAGACCATTATTGCCGATTACTCTCTTTCAACTCTTTCGCACTTCTAGGTCCCTCCTTGTGAGTTCGAGAACCAGCCGAGCGGCTGCTGGACGATTTTGTCTGTCTGAAGCACAAGAACTCAATACCGGTTGCCCGTCGTGTATCGGCTAACGTCTTCTTAACACCATCGAGATTGCTTTGGAGATTTTCATCCCCGGGTCGACGAGAGTATGCCTGGGAGATCTTATTATACAGGTCCGACAGCGTCTTAGCCGCGGAAGGCGTGACATAGCGCCCAAGAGTCTGATGCATAAACTCAATCTCGAGTGTCGCCTGTAAGAGTATGGAAATTCATCAAGTAGCTGAGAAGAGAAGGGAAGGGAACGCACACGAAGCATGCCACCCATCCCAAATCGCTTAACCTGACGGAAACAGCGCAGGGCTTCTTCAGCCAATTCAATAACGACGGTGCTTAATGTCCGGTCTAACAGGGGCTCCGCAGCACTGGTGACTTGTGCATGAATCCCTACCAGGTACATCAATGTCTCGTACATATACGGACGGATTTCTAGGACTCTGTCAGGGAAGAAAGGGTATAAAGAGAGGATAACTGACCTGTAGGTTGAGGAGTCTCATACCAATCCATATTGCTGTCGAGGATACCACTACGAAGTATTTCCATCGCGGCTTTGGCTTTAGGCTTCACGTAGCTATCAAAGAGAGCTTTATCACGGTCCTGTACCAAATTTAGGAGTGCCTTGAAAAGTATGAGCATGATGAGGAAAGTAGGGAAATCAATAGGCTTTACCTGCCGTTCTTCCAGAATCGAGATTCCCAATGCCGTCTCGAGCTCATTAAGCATGCTAGGAATCATGAAATTCTTGAGGTAGGTAAAGTTCGATATGACGATCAGTTTCCGTGTATCCTATGTGATCATTCAGTATGAAGAGGATTGACCTTCGAGATGCCAGTTTACCGCATCTTTCAGGTCAAGTAGTTCTAACGGATTTAGTCCTGTTGACGAAACTTCCGTTCCTAGCATATTCCCGATAACGATGGGTGATTCATCGGACGCCAAGAGAACAAGGCTATCCAAAAAAGCATGAAGTGCGTCGAAAAAGGCTTTGGTCACTTTCTGAACGAACGCATAGGGAACCGGGTTCTGCTTCACAGGCTTGGCGAGCGCCGACGCCGATAGATCAACACCGCCGGCCAACTTGAAACCAGTCGTCGTCAAGTGTCGCTGGAATAGCTCTATTTGATCCAAGTAATGAGTCGCAGACATATCTGTTGGGCTTGCAATCCAGTTTTCCAGAAGATAGAACAGTTTCGCGTCTAGAATAGAAGAGCGTGTTGGATTAGAGGGACTGATGACTGAACTAGAATAGAATTATACCTCGGAGCCAGGCCCCAACCAAAACATCCATGAACCTCCATTTGGTACTATCCAGGAGGTTCTTCAGAAGAGAGGGGACCTCGGACGAAATCTCCAGACCATTGAGGTCGTTGACGGTCTCCTGAAGCTCGTTAAGGACCTTCACAAGGTAATGCGCTGTGGATAGTGAGTGACTACTTTGAGGAAGATTGGAGGGTGAAGGATTGTTTATGTTGGGTGATATTACGGCCATATCTGATAGCGTAAAAAACTCGGAAATAAGGGATATATAGAGTTTGACGACGTCAAGGGTCATAGTGCGACTCTGTGTCGGACTGCGTCGATTTCCCGAATTCGACGCTTGAAGCTATCCACAAATTAACTAAGGCAAGAATGAGAACGGAGACAGCCTGACTTTTCGATACTTCCCCTCCATAAAGTTCTTCGAAATTTTACAGAAATTCGGCAGTGATGACAACAGTATTTCGGAAACACCCTTAATCATGTCAAGGATAGACTGCCAAACGCGCTCGGCAGAAGATCGCGCTAGTTGGCAGCCATGAGTTAAGTAAAAAGACAAGGTTACGATAAGGAAACAAGCCCACCAAGAGTAGATTCGGCCTGATTTGTCTCAAGTGCTATGATCGCAATCTGCAATTCTCCTGCAATATGCGATGTGAGACTTCCTGGTTCACCCTCCAGTGACGTTTTTTCAATCATTACTGTCGCATATATTTGAAAGGACCAAAACCCTCAACGAGTAGAGAAGCTCACGTTGAATCATTGCCGTCGCAGACCGGTACGTCTTCTTCATCTCCTCGAGTATATGTTTGTGCTGACTGTCAAGATATATCCATATGGGATCATCACCCGTTGGCAGATCCAGGAGTACCCTTCGACGATTTGTGGACGGAATAAGGATGAAACTTAAATCCACACTCACTCAATAGTCTTTTCATGCTCTTCCAATGTCCTAGTTGGGTCCTGGAGTTGTGCGACTAGAACATGTCTCATCTCGCCCATGGCTTTCTCCACACTTCCCCAGACTTTCTCAAGAATTCGTCGTTGCTGCTGGTCACCAGAAGCCGCATTTTGCCCCTCTTTTGATGTTCCAGAGGGAATGAGCTGACTGGGCCTCGATTCAAGGAGCATCTTTCCCTTCTTGTAGTCGCGCATGGCAACATCGTAACGACCCTAGCATCGAAATCAGATTGAACGAGACTTGGAGGTGATTGGTGGATTCACCGCCTCTATGGACTCGATGATGAAACTTGGAAGATTAAAGAAGAATTTCGACCTCTCAAATACACCGAGCGTCGTTCGTAGCCTCTGAGCCTTGGCTGCATTCTCAAGAACTGGGAGGAAGACTTGGTTTGCTTTCATTGCGGCCTCTGAAACACACGATTACGAGTTTGAAGAGTGATCGTACGATTCAGACATACGCTTAAGTTGATCTCTTAACGGCCTTGACGCGTAGTCCGATTCAGATGAGAGAAGACCTTCCTTCATCTCTGCAAAGAGGGCTAGACATGATGTAAGGAGGGCAAACTTCGACGTGTAAACCAAACGTACCGTCATTAGCAGCCTTGACTGCAACAAAGCGGTCGAAGTTCTCCTCAACAAGCACTCGAATAGCTTCGGACCGTGCATCAATTGACGCTTCCAAGTGTGCAATACCTTGTACGAGGTCTTGGTATGTGGCGTTGGGGTGAACGACAGACAAAAAAGCCTTCGGATCGAACGATTTAGAGGTAATGAGAACAGCAGCCTCTTGTTCCTGGGTCAGCTTCGGTTGTCTCGTATCACATTATAACACACTCACTTTGCTCCATGTCCATCTCCTTGACACTAGAAAGAGAACACCATCGGTAACAGAATACCCCAGACATGAAAGATTAACAGACTTCACATAACCACCGAGGCCCAAGGGATCTCCCTCTCCGTCGCCTGATGTATTTGTCAATGCGCCTGCCACCGAATTTTCGAGTTCGTGATCTATTTCTTCCCATTTGCTGGACAACTAGGACATGTACACTTGATTCGTAGTTCCATGAATAATATGGCTTACGATGGCCTTAAACTTGAAATGTTGTATGCTTTGAGGAGGGTAGCTTCATCGACATCGAAGTTTAACTTGGGCATATAAATCTCTTGGCTCGACTATGTTGAATTATATCGATATTGTACAGGTTTGGGTATCTTGTTTCGTAAAGAAGAGGGTTCAGAGTCCTCGAAGCGTGGTAAGAAGTTGGAACCGTGAAGGCGGCGTTCAAGTTCTTTGTTTCCATGTGATGACGAATGGACATCACGATCACGCGCGTCACGGCGATCTCTTTTTTTTAGCGTTGGAGATTCCTCCTTGAGACCGGTCGCTTCCCAGGTTTCCTCCACTAGGTCAACAAGCTTTCTTTACGAATTTATTGTAGTATGGTTCTTTCTTCTATGGTCTTCCACCATCGCTTTTCAATTTTTCTGGTGCTCTGAGGCTGGTACTCCTTATCGCCCTCTCACATATTTCAGGACTCATATTAGGTATGCGGACCCCATCATCACGATCCTGTAGGAACGCGATATACCTTGGGAGACCTTCCCCTCGTCATCCTTGAAGTACATTATCGGGCTTCCTAGTATTTGCCACCGGCACGGCTTGGGCCACCTTTGTTTCGTCTTCCTCTTCCAGAGTTCTTTTGCCAGGGACCAGATCTCAGCTTGACCCGCGCATTCACACTCGGTCAATAAAGTTCCATGGAATCTTCCTTTCAATCGTGAGGACATATCGCCCTCGCCTGCATCTCCACCGAGATGTTCGGGCGGTTCCAGTATCATCCCACATTGTAGGCATCGTGTACTGCCTTCCATGGGAAAATCCTCGGTGATCTCTCTCTTCTGTTGACGAGTCGGTACTACTCTACTGGAACTTGTAGTACTCCTCTGAGAGCACAGTAATATCAACCGACTTCTCCTTATCTTGGCTCGTATTTTCGCCAAGTCTGGCAATTCGAGACACGCGAAATACGAGTGGTTCTTTCATTTGAAAACTCGAGAAAAATCTGCAAACCATCCAAGTCAGTACAGTGTACGCACACTCTGACAATTGCTCAGTCAGCATCGGCATTCCTACAGCCATCCGCATTTACCATAGACCTCTCAGTTTTCTACAAATCTTCTCAGACGATGAATTTAGTCCCGCCCTCATCAAACACTTTCCTCAATCACCTTAATCGACTATCCAGGCAAAACAATTTATGATCAACACGCATCTTGATCCTCAAAATATCACGCCCTCTGGACAAGTCCAACACCTTTCTTTGCCAAATCCTTGCTCCATTGTCGCAAAATATGCTTCTGGACCTTACCACTTGCAGTCTTCGGCAGCTTACTTTCTACTCCATCTTCACCCAAAAACCACACCCACGCCGGTGCATTCTGGATTAGGATATATCAGCAAGCAATCTCAAAGTCATACAAAATGATTCGACCTGTGGGTTCATGTTCTGAGCGACAGCAACACGTATATCATCCCTCGATGCCGATGTACCCGGTTGACGGACAATCCAGGCTCCCACGACTTCGCCGTACTTCTCATCTGGGACAGAAATCACGGCGGCTTCTTCTATATCCTGGCGCTTGAGTAATATATTCTCGATCTGCACGGGAAACAGATTCTCCCCGCCACGAATAATGATGTCTTTTATCCGTCCTACGACTGTGATATGGAAAGACTGAAAAGTCGTTCTGGATCGGTAGATTGTATCACTTACTCTTGAGATATCCTTCTTCATCTATGATTCCTTCGTCTCCTGTATGGATCCACAATGTCCCGTCGCTGTCTGTTTTCATTACGGCCCGAGTATGCTCCTCATCGTTCCAATATCTAGTGTTGCCACAATTCACATCTAACTGAGGATGAAGAAAGGAGTTGACTTCTTACCCCCTTTGTAAGGGATATCCAGCAACGCAAAGTTCTCCGGGCACCCCAACAGGAACTGTGTTTCCTGCACCATCGATGATTTTGGCTTTGACGTGAGGATGCACTTTCCCCACAGTCTCGACACGCTTAATAACGTCGTCTGCCGGAGTCGTCTGGAAGGTCACGGGGCTAGTAAACTTGTCAGGTTCGGGTTTTACACGACCAATCATGCAAAAGTGAAGTACCTGGTTTCAGCTGATGAAAATGTTTAGGTCAATATCGTTCTTTCATTAGACCAGAGAACTGGACCTACTCATGCCATATGCATTCGTGAGATCCACCAGATTTAATCTGTCAATGAGCTTCTTCATCATTTCAATAGGAACAGGTGAGCCCGCAGCCACTCCAGTGCTGCCATGTTTAAGCAAAACGTTGACTTTCAGTAACTTAAGACGTACCGCAGGCTGCTCGTGTCGACTTTCTCTTGAGCTGCCTGACGCTTGTCCAGTTCGGCGAGAACACCTAGAAAATGGGTCGGTACGCCATGCAGTGCAGTGCATCGTTCCGCTGCCACCGCATCCACAATGGCCTCTGGGTCGAAAATCTCGGAAGGATATACAATAGAGGCACCGTGTGTCCATGCTGCCAAGTTTCCTATGACGAGGCGTGTAAGAAAGGGGACGTGAGCTTTGTCACATAGGCTAAAAGTATGAGAAATTGCACTTATCAAAGCAGTGAAATAACGGAGGGACGTTGCCTGAAGAACATAGTTCAACTTCAAGAACAGATCAGATGAAAGCACAGATACGTACAAACAATATCGTTATGGGTCAAACGCATACATCGACCGATGGACATGCCATTATTCAGGAGGTTGAAGTGGGTAAGCTAGGGCGAGCGATAATTCAACACATGCAACGCTAGATATTACAGTTCCCAACGACCTACCGAAACTGCTTTTGGTGCTCCCGTCGTTCCACTGATGCCGAGTCAAAGCCTATACGTTACTATTGGCTTCTGTACATTACGTACCTCGTGAATTGAAGATTGATGATATCATCCTTTTTCAGCGAGACAGAGATTTGGTGTTGTAGATTCCTTTCTCTCGCGTCCTCCCGCCAAAGAGGAACTTCCCTCCAATCAATGGTGCTGTTGACGTCTAGTTTAGCCAGTTCCTCCTGGTACTTTCCTGTGTTGTCCACGACAACAAGGTTCTTGAGCTCCGGCAACTCTTCGCACTGAATATCTCCCGGCTTAGAATACTTTAGGTTTGGTAAGACTTGCGCCAGCATCCCTACATAGGCAGAAGAGCGAATACGAGGGACAACGAAAAGGTGTTTCACTCCAGCGAGTTTCAAAGTTTGAAGCTGGATATAAAGGTAACGATAAACCTGAATTTGGGCAACATTAGACCTACCAGTTCGTGAGCTCGATACGCAGGATTTAAAGTAACAAGAATTGCCCCAATGTGAGCACAAGCCCATTGTAACATGGCGTATGAACTACAATATGAAAAAAGCACTAAGTCGTTTGGCACATTGCGGCAGAGCAGAAAGACCAACCTATTGTTGCCCATAACCACGCCCACGCGGTCGCCCTTCTGGACACCCATACCCAGAAGTCCTCGAGCAAGGGAGTTGATGTGGCGATCGAATTCCGAAAAGTCCCATGCAAGATGTGTTGTCACTTCCATGTTTCGCGACGGTGGACCATGGTGGGTTCGGGGACGTTCACTCCTGCAAATAAGTGCCGGCCGTGTAGGGAAAGAACGTAGAACGACTGAGGTGAAATAATCGCCGAGAGTCCGAGTTTCTAATGGGGGCTGAAGAGGTCCTTCGACATAGGACTGGGTAAGCAAACGCCGGGTACTGTAGTGGACGACGCGGGAAAGCATCACGGAAACAAATATGGGGCAGCGCCGCTGGGCTTAGATCTTTGATCATTTATTATTAAGTTAATTGATTGAAGTTTAATCAAAGCTTGATCACCGTACTATCACCAGGTATCCATCGTCCCTGTCCCTGCTCGCGGTACCGGCCGGCGGACCGCTCCTCTCATGTACGGGCCGAACCTCCGATCCATATGGCTGTGACATAAGTCCGGACTCCGAACTGCTGACTCCGAGACGGAACTCAGGGCTACTACACTAGCGAAACTGGACTGATTCCAACCTAAGAAATAGAAAATGGCTAAGTATAGGCTCCTTCCCACTGCCGCGAGTTCCATTTAGTACTAACACTTTCTCCAAAGTACAATATCCATACCTGAGAAGAGTTTGCGTACTACTAAGATGGTTGTGTACTTGTAAACTTACATGGGTGAGGAATTAGTTTTGCTATTCTAAAATATAGAAAAAGTTATAGTGCCTATGACCCATCCCAATCAAAATATCTATACAATGAGGTTCCGCATTACCCAGTCTGTCCTTGCTCGTATTCATAATTACGTCGAAGAGAGGGGGCAAGACTGGTGCCACCCCTATCCTCTATCCCAGCCAGGCAGCAAGAGCGTCATATACAACAAAAACAATTCCGCTACTCGGGACAGCGCGTGCAACAGTCATACCGCATCCAGCATAGAGTCCCTTCAGTCCATGGGCAGCGTACATCCGTAACAAGGTCCCAGTAAACGTCCGTGATGCATTCGTGACCAGATTCTTTTGAGAAACCGCGCGTCCTGCCGAGGAACTTGAAGCTAAAGGCCGAAGCTCATCCTCGGTTTGCATTGCACTCTTCACTGTGTCGGCAGGGTAGACTGCCACTACACACACACCACCAGAGATGGCTCCAGACAAGGCCGACTCCCATGGGAGAAGCTCTGTGGCGGTATTGACTGGGACCAGCGGCTTAGACAACGGTGACATATACTGGCTGCCTTTCCTGTGACGCAACAAAGCATCTGCAACGATTTCTTTGATGACGAACCAACCCGCCGTCCCGCCCGTTTCACGCACGAGAGTGCCCATATGTCCTATCCACAAGCCACGAAGGCCGTGTGTCTGGACAGTCTCACGAATTACTCCAAACGGACCAGGAGGAAGCCTAATAGTTGTCGTCGAGTGCGGTTGACGTTGAGACGGCCGATTCTTAGGAAGCACGCTAACGTGTTTCCGAGATGAGAACAAAGGTAAGGTGAATAATCGTGCTGGAGAAAGAGTCGCAAAGAAAGAGCTAGGTGGCGGATGATGCTGCCTAGGCAAGTTCATCATCTGGACCTGCATCTTGCATTTTACGAGCTCTATAGGTGTTCTAACGGTAATATAAGAAATGTTTCGCAAAGTATTTAACAATACGTACATGACAAAACTGCTAGCAAAACCTGCACCCGCGGCGGCTAATCCCAATTCTGGTATAGTTAATTTCTCTATCCTTGATCGAGAGGTCAGAGAACGTATAATATCTTGAAACCCCGAATACGCGACGAAAAGGGCCGCATTCTCCGCCATTAAGCCAACCATGGGTACTGGCAAGCCCTAGAATGTATATTCGTTAACGGTTAGAATCAAGCAGTAAATGAAGCACACCCTATAAAGGCCTCTTAATCCCTCCTCCGCCCATGTCTGCTTCAAGCAATCCAGCGGTCCATTGAAACGTGGTAAATGGGTGCCCGGACTTGGTGATAATATTTGCGCCTGTAATCGGACTTTCGCAAGGTCAAACGGGTACTCAAACACCCCTGATACCATCCCAGCAAACTGTAATTGATGATTGTGGGTGTCAGCGTTCAAATCGGTACACGTCGACACGTACACTACCGAACACACTATTCTTTAGTGCGCTGCTGAGCGTAAACAGGGAACCATCATTGGATGTGGACCCTGGAACATGGCTAGAAATCTGTACCACGACGGAGTCGTCAATGGTGGTTGGCATATGAATAGAATTGTGAGTGCATCGCGTTCTTCATCGCTCGGCACGGCCAACTTGAGAAATTTTCAAGCCCCGCTCAAAGAGGCGCTCGCAAACATGTTCAGCTCTTGTTTACCGGCTCGCGATGTTCAACTTCGTTCTCGGGAATCGTCAACTGCCCATTTCAACTGACTGGCCTTTTTCCTGCTGACTGCCGATCACTATCTGAATCTTCCTCACTCAATGGACACCTTGACGAATGGA
>JAGGAW010034438.1:0-24732 GCA_017657375.1 Termitomyces sp. T27
CAAAGAAAATACAATGACAGCAGCAGACCTTGCTGGTATCTTGTCTGCAAGTAAGAAGGGCAACAACTGGTAGGTGTCAATACAAAATGGTTTTCTCCCATCGTACACGGGAACTGCACTGCAATCAGTAAAGTCCAGATTATACAAATTGAAGTCTTACCTTCAGCACCAAAGGGATGCACTGGAGGGCCATACTTCAGCGTCAGCTTAGTCTGTTTCTTGTTTGGAGATGATGGTGCCAACTTAGATCATGTGCATGCAGCTTCTTGAGTGGCAGCTGGTTCAGAGACTGTGTTTAGGGCAGTATTAGTACAAGGGACAATTGTTGAGGGATAGGTACATGCACATGATTGTTTATATGTTGACACGGCCACTCCTTCCTGATACACAGGAGCATATAGTGTGTCTTCATGTAGAACCTCAGCTGCGACGGCGAGTGCACGAGGAAAGGTCCTATCGGAGAACGCGACATTAACACTGTGAGTCTTGTTGTGGCCACTCAATGCACTAGAAGTGATCATTCTGACTTGGAAGAAGCAGGTAAACGTGGTGCGATCGTGTCTCTGGAAACCCGCATGGTAGAAGTACTTGTTAAAGTGCAGATCTCCTGGTTCTGCCCTGGCGAGATCGACTAGATTGAACAACTTTGGTTCATAGAGTTCCAGAGCGTGGAGGCGCGAATAGCTATCAGGGAACACGTAGACCAGATTGACAAGCGGCATGTCCCTGAGGTTTTGTTGAGCGTGTCCCACCTGTACACTGGCACTGCTGCCAAAGTAGATGGGTCATTTGTCCTAGAAAAAGGACAATTAGATCTGCACATTTACAATGTACATATAGTAAACACTCACTCTGTATCAGGTAGCCCTTGGGACTGCACAGTGGTAGCTTGAGTCAGTGGAGACACAGGTTCATCAAACGTTGATGGCCCAGATTGCAAGTGGGGCAACCTGCGAGAACTGCAAGATGAGTTCAGCAACTCGAACATATACTAAAGACTCACATAGACCCAGACTCCATGTGGTTGACGTCGCTGTTAGCGATCTTGCTCTTTTTCACAGGACTTGCTAACAGCAGGTTCGGTTCGTCGCTGTAGTCAAACTCCGAAACTGCTGGGTCAGCTGGGCCGCTGTCTGCAGAATTATCGTCCTCCACCTTACGCCTGCATAGATGTGAGCATAGTTGTATGGAATCAAATATTATGAGTACTCACTTGGTACGTGCCATTTGGAAAACTGATACCTCCTGGGATAAGATTCAAGAGATTTTGATGATCACAAAAGAGGTAGCACACCGATAAGACAACTTTCCTCCATCCCTTTTAACCTCAATTTTGATTCCATCAATTGTCTTGTTCAGGAAGCGAGGGAATGGAAATTTCTAAAAAATACTACAAGGCAGCGCAGGAACATGCATACGGTACCAGATGCACAGGTCTTTCATGGAAAATTGTAAGTCATTCATAGAATAAATTGGTCTTTCATTTGAAAATAGTAAGTGATTTGAAGAAAAAAGGAAATTCTATGCGGTCTTCATTTGAAACCTGCCTGCCTTTCATGGCAAAAAGGAATTTGCCACATGCTGTTAGCTTTGAGTTCGGCATACTTACTTGCATTCAAGACAAAGAAGATGGCGGGCCGACTCAGAATGTGGCGTCGTTGTATGGTATGCATAGAAAATCGCGGGCCGACTCAGAATGTGGCGTGTTTGTATGGTGCGCATGCATTGTATGTACGGCACGTGCTGTACTTTGACATTCCGCATCTTGGCTACTTCACGCACCGCTCTGCCTCCAAGTTTGAACAATTTTAAGAACCCTGTACTGCAATATCCTGTCGCTATTCTCATTTGCCACGCCCTCCACTGCTGTTTGTACATCCATATCGCATGTCTCTACGCGTAACAAAAGCTTCCCATTTGCCCATTAAGGAGAAACTAGATATCCTGAGCAATGATGCAGCAGGTCAGTAGTATTGCTACGTGACTGCAACTGTTATCTGATGCTTTTTCATAATTGTAGTTCAACAGGCCAAATGGTTTGCTGGTTTACAATTGGCTGGAAGATCTGCTGCACAACAACTGGCTTTCTACGACACGATTGACAAGATTCGCGAGACATTTGAGGTCAAGACGTGGGCCAGAGGCTATCATTACCTTGCATTGCATGGAAGCCAGTCTGAAGCAACATTAAATTTCTCAGGTTATCTCGTGGACTTCAGGCTGCCTCCTCTCCCTGAGCATTATCAGTATGTTGTATTTTTTCTTTTAGATGTGCATACTCATTTATCTGTCAACTTCCAGAATCAACCGCAAAAACGCTGACACGCTAAACTATTATGCGACAATTTTTGCCCCTGACTCATGTGAATACTTCAAGGATGCCCTGAAGGCAATCAAGTTAATCTTTAATTACATGGATGAGTCCTTTGCTGAAGGTGACCTCAACGCCTTTAACCATCATGAGATTGTGACCGGCATATGTGGAATCCGCCCAGCTACAAGGTTTTGTACGCCTAAGGAGCGCTGTGACATGTTCAGCAAAACTCCAATTCCTCCAGGTGTTGACGAACATGGAAGCGTGGGACGAATTTTGGCTGGAGGTGCCTTCACCCACACTGACGACAATATTATTACCTTTCATGAGCTTGTCCCCGATGCAGAGTTACAGTAAGTCTGTTCTTGTGCTGTCACACGGTACTTTACATTGATCTATCCTTGTTAGACTGCCCCAAAAGAAAATCGCATATCCTGGTTCTTTTCGGGTGGGTCAATTAGTTGAAGGGACCGTTTCCTTTCGGACTGTCAAACTGGGCAAGAAGAATGCGCCTCTTCTGCATTTGGAGCGTCTTCTCTTAGTGGCAAGACACGGCACGGAGGTTTGTTTCCTTGAAAATGACAAGACCTTACACATTGACTGACTGTCTTTACATTACACTAGGCTCTCAACAACAGAGTCGCTGAATTACGTTCTGCGTTGGCTGCTAGATCCCCTCAAAATATCCGAAAGCGGCGGATCAATGATGTTGAGGATGACGCAGATTTTCCTCTGGTCTTGGAAGGCTCTAAGCGGAACAAAGTTCATGAGAACGCTTTTTGTACTAACGTTGAGCACAGCAGTGGACCCAGTTCGAGCGCTGAAAGCGTGCAAGTCCCTATGCAAGGCGTATTAATTGGGTAGATAAACACAATATATTATTTTGGGTGTCCATGTTTGGGGCTGTGACTTTGTTTATTATTCAAGTGGAGTCGGGGACTGGCACTTGCGCCGCTAGGATAGCTTCAATAAGGGAACTTATAACTTACTGTCAACATGAACATCATGCCATGTCCACATTCTCGAATCTGCTAGCAGACAAGGATCATGCGACCTCAGTACGTTATGTCTTCTTCACCTAAAAATATGTTAGGAACGATGTATAGGGGACAAGGTCACCAAGCAAGTTGCAAGCAAGAAAAATACATGGGAGGTAGGAGTGACTTACTTTCAAACATAGAAGATACTTTTCCTGCCTCACGACAGCTCACCACCGTGACCTCTTCAAACTCCATCTAATTGCTTGCTTGGGCAGTCTCAACCGGTTCCTTGTCCTCGAGCTGTGGATAGTGGGTACGGATGCAGATGCGAACATCGTTGGGGGGGAGAGCTGGATTCGAACCCCTCGAGCTCAGATAGCAAAGAGCTCGAGTAAGTACGCGTTGCACGATTGTTCTTGCAAATTTTGATCACGGCGGTTGCGGACCTGGGCCGGGCCGCGCACATATGATTGCGTCGCTCACCGTGTCACGCGCCCCCGGAACTTGAAGTCCACAGAACGGAGGCAGGGGATGAATGCGGAACGTGTTTTGTGCGTGCATCGCGATTGAAGTCTCGGTCCTGCTTTTCGCATTGGTCTGAGGATTCTGTCTTTGTCTCCTAGTCTCTCCCCTCAAATTCCCGGGTTTACTTGCAGGTAGCATTCTAAGTTGATCAGCGTTGACGTTCAGTGATTGTTCATGGAACTCCATATCCTCAAAGGATAATAAGTACTTCAAATGCAAGTGCCGTCATCATTGGAATAAGATTCAGCCTACGTGCCTCTGCGTTTCCTCGCGTTTCACAATCTATTGCTCCCACATACTACTGAGAAGATTTCTATTTGCGGAACAGGACTGAGCTGCGGCAATCTCATCTACAGCAAATAGTAGTTGCACGTCTCAACTCGAGATCCACCAACGGCGGGACCACTGCCAGACCTGGAACTAAGAATTTGCTGAATCATGACATGATTCAAGTATTCATGACGAGGTTCCTTTCGTCCTTTACCTTGAAGCTCGAAGGCCAATAAACAAGCGAGTATTGGTTACCCTCTACATATTCTGTACTACCACCACCGATTTTATCATATTCCAGCTCTTCGAGTACCTGACTATCATGACCACGAAGCATCGGTCAGACACGAACGCACCAAGACACCCATTTAGCCTAAGTGAATTTTCCATTTCTTTTATGGTCGCGGCCCATGTGAATGACCCCTTCCTCGCCAAAATTAGAACTCAGTCATGGTGAAAACTGATTCTGGTTCTTGTACTTGCAATTCTTTTAGTGCGACAAAACAGAAGTTAGCTGGTTTCGTCTTCTTTTGAGACCGAGCTCGGACTATACTATTCATCTCTGATCGATGGAGCGTTTGAGTGCTGCTTCTCTATGTTCCCTCAAAATCTGCGTTCAAAAACTGAAGCTGTTGGCTTCCAAGACGACATTCAGGTCTATTACTCACATCTAGCAATCACAACTTGTCACAGTGCCTTTCCCCGCATGGTGCTTCTGCTTGTCGCTTCTCCCCTCTTGATTTTTTCCTCTTTGCCATCAGTTGTACGGTGACATTGCAACTCCTGGATTCAGAGTGCCTGAATAAAATTTCCGTCATATTATGCAGTGAATGATAACTATCGCACAATGTAGATCTCGCCTCGCTTTCACAATACCCTGCCAACCTGTATGGTCCTTCATCTTTTTATTTTCGAAGTAAATTCACGATCGCGTCGTGATTCTCGTCGCGATCGAAAACGGCAATAATAGCACGTGACCTTGACGCGACTGCCACGTGCACCAATTTTTTCCAAACTTTCCGCTTTTACTGCCAGTGCCAGTACCAAGTTGCACTGTGTTATCTGCGTCCGCCTGTGGGCTGTGCTATGCTTTCATCCATTGCTGCACGGTCAAGACCATGGCTGACCGGCATTTGCTGCCTCCGCTCCAGTTCTAAGAATACGTCTCACTACGGACGACTTGGAGCTCGGTCTTTCTCATCGCCTTCGAGGGTTTCTTCAGAACTCGTTCAGGAGACTCTTGTACCTACGGAAAAGATTAGGAACATTGCTATCATTGCCCATGGTGCGACTCATTACACTATTCTCGTTACCTTAATCATTAACGAATTCACAGTTGACCATGGCAAAACAACCTTAGTGGACCAACTCCTGCGACAGTCAGGCACTATTAAACAGCTTTCGCCAACTGAACAGGTGCTTTTTACACCTACTTCGTCTGCGGCCAGTAATGTCACCGCAGACAGCGCAATTGACAATGGTTTCATTACCCGTGTCATGGACTCTAACGACCTCGAACGCGAACGTGGCATCACTATCCTATCCAAGTGTACCAGTATAATATACAAGGATAACCTTATCAATATCGTGGACACCCCCGGACACGCAGATTTTGGAGGCGAAGTCGAACGTATCCTGAGCATGGTAGACGGCGTTGCGCTCGTGGTCGACGCTACCGAAGGGCCTATGACACAAACCAGATTCGTTCTTAGTAAAGCTCTGAGCCGCGGTCTGAAGTAAGCCTTGTCCCTCCATCTGCCCAGCCAACCAGCCAACCCAACTCAACCCAGACCGCTCGTCGTCCTGAACAAAGCCGACCGCCCGACTGCACGTCCGGCCCAAGTCGAAAGCGACCTGTTCGACCTCTTCGCCACACTCGGCGCCACAGACGAACAAGCAGACTACCCTCTGCTCTACGCCTCTGCAAAACAAGGCTGGGCACAGGACTCCCCTCCGACGCCGCCTCCCAGCGGCACATCGTCTATGGATCTCGTACCCAGCAGCACTGACATGACCTCGCTCTTCAACCTCATCCTCTCACACGTCCCATCGCCCACGCACCTCGACCGGACCCAGCCCTTCTCGATGCTGACCGTCCAGATCGAAAGCGATCCCTACGTCGGAGTGCTGTACCTTGGGCGTATCCACACCGGCATCCTCAATGTCGGTGACTCTGTCTGGGCTATTGATGGGGAGGGCAACAAGGTTGGCGAGGGCAAGGTGAAGAAGATCTATGCCCGCAAAGGCCTCGAGCGGATCGAGAAAGACGCAGCGGGTGCTGGAGAGATTGTCAGCATCGCCGGAATCAAAAACGGCGGAATCAACATCACGCTCGTACACGCCGAAGGATGGGGCGATGACGGTCCCAAAGCACTCCCAGTACGTTCCCTTCTCCAACCCTATTCATTCTTCTCTTCAACCCCTTCACTTGATGTTAACCCAACACTTCTAGACAACCCCCATTGACCCCCCGACAATCTCCATCTTCGTGCACGCAAACGACTCCCCACTTGCCGGCCAAGAAGGCACCAAGCTCACCTCCCAGATGATCCGAGACCGCATCTACAAAGAAGCCACAACCAACGTCGCATTGACCGTCCTTCCCGGGCCCACGTCCGAGTCGCTCGAGCTTCGCGGGCGCGGCGTTCTGCACCTCGGCGTGCTGCTCGAGACGCTGCGGCGGGAGGGCTTCGAGCTCAGTGTGGGGCCGCCCAAGGCCGTGATGATCCCCGATCCCGATCCCAGTGCACCGACGGGGCAGATGCTCGAGCCGATAGAGGAGTGCACGGTGCTGGTGAAGGAGGAGTACGCGGGGAGCGTGGTGCAGAAGCTTACGATGCGGAAGGGAGAGATGATCAGTTACGAGGCGGACGAGGACGGGTGGGTGAGGGTTGTCGTAGACATTCCGGCGCGAGGGCTGATTGGGTATATGGCCGGGGAGTTTAAGAATGATGTGCATGGTCAAGGGTACGCGTACTCGTGCTCCGATCCACGAACGTCACTAACTCGGGTTACAGAACGATCAACCACATCTTCAAAGCCTACGAACCCTACCGCGGCGCAATCGACACAGGCCGTAACGGCGCTCTCATCTCCATGGCATCAGGGGAACCTTCCGGCTACGCCATGGCTCCCCTCCAAGCACGAGGGACAATGTTCATTAACCCTGGTGGCCAAGGTGCGTTCCTCCCGCCCATCATTTGCTTATTATGCCAATCCTAATCACTCTACAGTCTACCCAGGCATGGTAATTGGCGAATCCTCCAAATCACTCGACATCTACGTGAATCCCTGTGTTAAAAAACAACTCACCAACGTTCGCAGCGTCATCGCCGATGAAAAGATTGTCCTCTCTTCCCCGCGCATCATGTCCCTCGAAGAGATGCTCGCGTACGTTAGCAACGACGAGCTCGTCGAAATTACACCCGCGAATATTAGGCTCAGGAAGGTTGTGCTGGATCCCAAGAAGCGGATGGCAACGACGAGGTCGAAGAAGTGAAGTAAAGAAGGATGGGATAGCTGCTGTTGGAGAGACGTATGTATTGTTATGATTTTGTTTAGAATGATTGCTGTAGATAACGGTATACCAGTCCCCCGACTCAAATTAGAGAGCGAGCGGGTCGTAATTATAGACAACCACCTCTTGTCAACGGTTCGACTTTGGCAACGGTACTAGGGAGTTAGTCCGCCGTAGGCCTCAACCCTCATTTCTCCACTGGCCATTCGGACAAACTCTCTATCTCGCAAGATCCTCGCGATATCCTATCAGTCAGTCAGTCTCGATCTCGGTCTCGGTCTCCCTCTAGATTTGCTTTCCTTATGTACGGCATGACTAACTAACGCACTGAGTAACGTTGGAATTCATTGCCAAGATGTATGACTACTAAGTAGTATGTTTAAGATCAATCTTCGGTTGTTGTGTCTTCCACAAACATGTGCTCCGCGTAAAGAGATCTCTACGCTGTTCTGATTCGATTTCTTACATTTCCGTTGGCTTTTCTTGCCTCAAATTCTTCCATGTACGCCGGCTCTTCTTGAAGTTCCTGCTCAAAATTGCTCAGGAACGAATGTATGTTCTGTGGAAAGAGAGATCTCGATGTAAGATTTTGCAGGCCGGCGGCATGCACTAACAGTTCAGGTTTTTATTGCTTCCGTCGGCTTTTCCTCCCCGCACTATTCATATTCTTACATCTTCTTGGCTCTTACCAGCGCTCATGATTACTCAGGAACGAAGACACGCTCCGCGTAAAGACAGAACTCTATTATTATTCTTTAAGCCTATAGTCACGCTGTTCAAGTTTCCCTATTTCCGCCGGTTCTTCCTGCTCAGAACCCTTCACGTAAAAATACTATCTAAGATTCTGTAGGCCTACGGCACGCTATGTAACACTGTTCGAAAATTTCGTCGGCTCTTCGGACTGGGAACGAACATTGGCTTCGCATAAAGGCAAGGTTGATGTGATAGTGATGTAGTTATCAGCAATCAATGTTACAACATTTGGCTGGACGACAACTAGACGAACCTTGAGAGTACAGAGCACAGCCACATCATGCACAAACGAATAATCAAATCCTCGTAATTTTTCTGCTTCGCGCCACCACACCACTCACAAGCCTACGAAGTCGCGGTCGCCTCACGCGACTCTAGATACTCTCCCTCCCAGATTCTCGCATCTTGCCTGTTCGTCTTATCTCGTTACGCGCGTTGTTTGCGCGTTGTTTCAGGTTTTCGAACTCCAGGTACCCGGGCCCAATAGGTACCAGTCCACCCACACCTTTCCTCTTCACACCAAAATGGGAGAAGCAAAGCTGGAAGGCCATTGTCCCCACTATTGCGATCGTTTATCGTCATGCAAACAATAGCACCACTTTCCCGGATCAGTTGATAGTACCCTCAGGCTCGTGCGGAAACTTCCGAGTATGTACATGAGTAATAACTACTCAGCTTCCGAGTACCTATTTTCTCATGTTCCCTCCTGATCTTGACCCCAGGTCCATGGGAGCATGTCACCATTGCGTGAACTACATCTTCCAGGGTTAGGTTAGTCCTGACAACTATATCTGCTGATGGCGACGTTCTAGATCTCGTTCCACAGTAGAGGCTCTCTATTGCCAGCGAAGCGTGGTGTGTCGCGCACAGCGACACTTGGGTAGACGATGATTCGTCTCGTGCCTGAGACGTTCGAGGCTCTCGTTTCCCATGCCCTTGGACTTGCGTGTTTTCACACTTCTTCAAGTCAGCGCTCAGTACTCGGAATGTATTCCTCATGTGTGAATGCTGCGGCCACTCCGCTTCATCTGAGGTTCCATACAAGTAGGTTCAGTCATGCCGATCCTGACATCAATTTATCAGGGAATCATATTAGTTTCTAGCACAGCACAGTTGTTTATGATACCAAACTCTCATGACTGGAGTTGCCAGTGGTGAGATTTTCCATTCAAATTGAAAGCATAGGGTACGTTGATGGAAAGGATGAACTTGAAAATCGCACCCTAATGCTGTGCAAACATAATGAAATAACTATACTTACTGGCCTACAAATGACATTTGCTCTTAGGATCATGTCTATCAGGACTTCGAATGTCGTGCGTTTCGACTTTCTTTGCCCGTCCATTCAGGATGAGAGATGTCGGTAAGACCTTGAGATGGCAAAAGGTGACCTCCCTCCGTTATTCGGTTCACAATTAGTAATTATTAGCACTTGGCCAGCACTTCGAGACCATCCGTACATGAATTTGCACTCTTTCACTCCTCGTGTCGCACCGAGTTCGACCTTCTCTGGGTGGGAATATTTCCGATATCAGAACAGTCGCAGCAGTTCTCTCTTCTCTTTTTATTCGTAAGCCTGTACCCGGTGCAACCCACTCTTTGAGCGACAGTCTCAGGTAGAGTCATCTTGAGTAATTTCCCAAGTGATCGAAAACTCATGCATAGTTAAGTGCATGACGTCTTTCCTGGACTCTTCTACTGGCTTGCTGATGTACGACACACTGCTCTGGGAACCTCAGTACAGCAACATTTACTCGCCTACATCACACGTTATAATTAGCCTCATTAAATTGTACGTTTATTCTCAGGTGCAATTCGCACGAGCACGAGTGTACTCAGTACCAGTGGTCCAATTAGGAATTTCGTCAGAATCATCCTCTCTAAAATCTCGATAAAATCACTGGAAATTTCATCCACGGGATGACTCACGGGATAACTCATGAGGTTCGATGGGTTGTGTTAGAAAGAGCTGCTGACTCCAGTCAGTACGGTGAGATCATCCAATAGATCCGGCTCTCCTTCATCCCATGCCGATGTTCCTCCCTGGCACTTCCATGTTCTTCGGCGCTGACATGCTCCTTAATATGTATTCATGGTGCAAATGCTCCATAACATCACTCAATGTTCTCATGAATGGTTAGAAGCCGCAACAGAAGCCTTTGAATAAGGTTCAGGTTGCTGATATTCTAACCTGCCCTCTCGACCTCATGATCTGCGTGCAGCATGTATAAGCCGATTCTGTTCTTTCAAGTGTCGGGATCGTGCTAATTCTATGGTCTAATGAGAACAACGACTTACCTCGTGATTTTCTGTCGAGACCGACTAACGCATGATATCCACCAGCAAGCATACACATCGCGTTCAATTGCCATAAGGCAAGCAAAAAAATGACTACACTCTGGTCTACGAGTGATTCTTGCTGCAGGTCATGTGTATGTTTGTGCGTTCCAGGTTCGTTCGCTCGTCAATTTTTGTTGATCATCTGGGCAGCTTACAGTGTGGTCGAGGGAGATGAGGCCTTGGCGTTGCACAATGTGACCTCAAATATCCATTCACTATATAATGTCTCATTCACCGTCTGAATATGTCAATCGAGGACTTACTTTAGACATGAGAAAGCCCGCCATAACTCTTTCATTTCTCTCTCTCGCTGGCGCTGGGCTCTGTGCCACTTACTCTCTGAGCGACTCCATCGTTGGCTCAGGTTTTTTGAGTAATTTCAATTTTGAAGCAATTGCAGACCCAACCCACGGCCGAGTGTAGGCCGTCTTTCCTTGAATTCGCGATTGTCCTGTTGACGTGTTGCTCCTCAGAAACTATGTTGATGCAGCAACAGCTGCTAGTCAAAATCTTACATTCGCGTCGTCAAACACCTTTATTCTCAGGGCTGATCACTCAACCGTACTCAGTGCTAGCGGTCCAGGGAGGAATTCGGTGCGAATCAGATCGAATAAAGTGTACACGACACATGTTGCTGTGTAAGTTTCTATAAAAGCTGCATGATTATAACTCCTGTAATTGATTTCTGGTTACTCAGCTTCAACGTTCGGCATATGCCTCAAGGTTGTGGGTACGTGTAGAATGCTTCAGATTTCTCATGACTGATCATGATCTATTCTAATTTCTCCAGAACTTGGCCTGCAATTTGGGAAACTGACGAGGCTAACTGGCCTAATGGCGTAAGTGATTTGGTGTATTATTTGAACATGCTCCAAATCTTAACCCTTTTGTAGGGTGAGATCGACATCGTAGAGGGCGTCAATGACCAAGGGCCCAACACCATTACACTTCATACTAGCCCAGGTACGGATCGTTGAGAACTAAGAGAATGCGGATTTCTTTCAACTTCTTACAACCAAACGTCAGGTTGCACTATGCCTGCTTCACGCAATCAAACGGGGTGAATTTTGTTCAATCAATAATGGTTGTTCATTGAATCCTTTGTCATACATAGAACTTCCCTTCAACTCGATTGCAACACCGCGGTCAATGGTAATGCAGGATGCGGTGTTCGAGCGCCTACGGCTGTGAGTTATGGTCCCACTTTTAACAATAATGGGGGCGGTTGGTACGTACTTGATTTACCGAGTACTATGTGACTGCATCAGATTCATCATAAGGTATGCCGTCGAAAGAACTACTACATATATCAAAGTGTGGTTTTGGGCACTGAATGACGCTAGCGTTCCCGCTGACGTCAAGAACGGTGCATCGTCAGTCAATACCAGTAGCTGGGTACGTGGCTTTGGATTTGGAGAGTATCATTCTCGCTACATGGATGGCTAAAGGGAACCCCGACTGCGGATTTCCCAAATACAAGTTGTGATATCGCGTCCCACTTTGACGCGAATAATATTATCATCAACCTGACGTTCTGTGAGCAATCTATTCTGCTATCTGAGAGGTGGACACTGACATTCTGGATGCAAGGTGGAGATTGGGCTGGAAATGTCTATAGTTCCTCAGGATGCCCTTCCACTTGTGTCGGTCAGTGGCCTGACAAACGCTGTTCTATGTATATGCCTGACATCCCGTTCTAGACTATGTCAACAACAATCCATCGGCTTTTTCCAACGCTTACTTTGAATTCACGTCTCTCCTGGTCTACACTTAGAAAAAGCTATTCAGATCATGGCCCCGTTGTGTACATTAGTGTGTTTTGCAAAACCATCCAACCAAACCAAACCAATTTTTCCCAATTGACAGTTTCCGCTAGGATATGTAGTGATTGTCCACGCTCAGGAATAGGTCTTGCTTCACCACAATCAGACCTAAAAGAGGTCATTGGTGACCACGAGAACTCGGTGTCGTGTACAAACTCTAACTTGATCTGACAAAATTGTCAGCATGTGATCATGTGTCGAAGTGGAATGAAGGTTCAAACGTCCACTCCTTATCGCGTGTTAATGACCAACGGTCGAGAACTGGTAAAGTAGGCTCTACATAATATCCGTGCGTGGGAGACAAATAGAACCCTATCGCGTGTCTTCCACGGCGCTCCGGGTCCGCGGCTTTTGACTTCTCAATCATATTAATCATGTTGCGATCCGGAACCAACCATATACATCTGTTTAAAGACAGACTCCTTCTGGCGATCGCGTCTGGAAAAAGTTTCCGTTCTATCCTGTGTAGCATCTGTTCCTCCATGATATTCTCTCCCACTCTCTCCCCTATACATTAACACCGTGACTTTCGTCTCATTCTGGCATGCGCAAATATAAACATACACCGCCCGAACCTTAACGCTTTGAGCTGAGAGGCTAATCTTGGATGACAGTGTAATTCTATGGAAATGAAAGTACTGAGACTGAATCAACGACTTCGAAAGTCGATAAGCACTATGAGTTCTTTTCCGCTGACATCATATGATAGACCGGCCGGAGGAGCTGGATTCAGTAACTGATTTCATCGTTACTCTCAGGTATGAGAAAAGCCCATTGTTGTGTCCGACTTATCATTCGAAATTTTGACCAGTGTCAGTTTCGTCGAAACACAGATTCCCTCTGATGCTAATCTTCTGCACACTGGAAAATGAAAGACCGTGCTACCTCGACAATTTAACGAGTCATGCGGTGTTTATGCTGAGCTGCAATCAGCGCCTGAAAAGTGGTCCACCATCTGTCATGCACAAACTCACGCTTGTCATCGAACCGGTGAGATGCGGTCGGTACACGGACTCATCACGGGATAGGCCAATGTAGCGCAGAAATATCAGAGTTCCTTGCAATTATGTTAAACAAATGTCGTCGTGACCGTTTCCTCGGAAGTCTATCCATGTCACTGCCTTGATGCGGAAACACGGGTGAAGCGTCCCTGAATCGAAGAAGAATCGAAGAATTTTAAGTTGAATCTTCCACAAGCTCAACATACATATGGCAACAGTGACGAACACCTGGCTTCTCTTGCTTAACGCTTCCTGGTCGTTGATTTCCCTATACTTCGGAGAATTCTGTGTTTCTCCTAACCCCTCTTATCACATGAAGAATTACTTGTAGTACTCTTCATGTTGAATGGGAGACACTAAAATCTACCGACATCATCAATGTTGACTTATTATGGAACAGCTCCAGTGACCCAGATGGCAGCGACCCTCGATCTCGACCAAAGGTCAGTTGTCAATCCTGCTCCCACGTGTTCCCGGACTGGAATCTCGCCTGACAGCCTTGCCTTGACCAACATACATTTATGAGGCACATGCATGTGAGATCTGGGTAAGGACAACCTACCGATACCCCCCATCATGACTGCACCGTCCTACTCCAAAATCGACAGCACCCTCAGACGAAGCGTGAAAACCTCCAAGAACTTCCACCCCGAGTTCTCGTTCCCTGATGCAGATGTTATCCTTCGGTCCACCGAGGGCACGCTGTACCGTATTCATTCATACATTCTACGCACCACATCAGGGCTCTTCGACACAATGTTCAGCTTGCCACAATCACCAAGATGTAAGGCCGAGGCTCAAGATCGGAGTCAACCAGGCCCGGTGGGAGGGGACGGCGAGCCGGAAGAGATCCCCATATACGAATCGGACTTTGTACTTGAACGACTCCTTCGACTTCTGTGTAGTATCCCAATCCCGTCGTGGGAGTCCTTCGACGACGTGGATCGTGTACTCACAGCAGCAGAAAAATGGGACACACCAGGACCCATTGCCAGCATTCGCGCTGCCTTAACCTGTCCGCAGCTCCTGACTGCTGATCCTTTACGGCTATACGTGCTTGCCAAACATTTCGATTGGAAAGAGGAAGCCAGGCTCGCGGCTACAGAGACGCTCAGATTGAATCTGCATGACCCTATACATGCCCCGACCTTAGCAAAATTATCATCGAAAGCCCTTCTATCGTTGCTGAACCTTCATCGACAGCGCCGTGACATGTTCAAAAGGCTATTAGATAGCCCTGAGCGATTCGCCGCAGGAAATAGGTATGTGGTCGATTGCGAATCTCACACTTGATTCTGAGATCTCGATAGCTCGCCATACCACTGCACTCGCTGCGGTGTAACGCAACTGGACAACTACACTTGGAGAGAGTTCAAAAATGCCATGTTTGTAGAAATTGATAGACGACCATTAGGAGACACGCTGGGTGTCACCGTTGGCCATTCAGCAGATTGGCCAGAAGCAAAGGCTTGCTGGGAGGCAAAGTGTGCGAAGGAGGGGTGTGGAGGATTGAACTACGACCGCATTGCGACGTTGAAGCAGATAAGAAACTGCATCGACGTGTTGCCCGGCACAATTGAGGATTGACGCACGACCGGTTTTCATTTGCCTAGGAGTCTTGTCTTTTCTGCAGTCGAATACGGGTTTCCGTTACTAAATATGACATGACAGGCGGAGCGGCGTTGAAGAGCCTCAATAGAACTATCATGACCTCCGAAATCCGTTGTGGTCATTGAGCCTGTCACACACGCAGTACGGGAGAATAGGAAATTCATCCAGATTTCATTCGAAGAAATCATGACTCACAAATTAAAGTCACAGGATGTAGGACCCCGATTTCGTCCAGGATAGGGGCCCAGATGTTAACTCGATATCGATATCATAAGGACCATTCTGGCGTGGTGCAAGCTTCCTCGCTCGTGCGACTTTACAAATCTTGGCGTGGAAAATAACAAAACACATCTGTGACGGATACAACGTGCGCGTGACCGATGTGACTGATACACGCTGAGAAGTCCGAGGACGACTGTGTTTCAGCAAGTTGTCCGTTCGTTCGTCTGTCTAGCATTGAATTTGCTGTTAATTGTCACGCATAAACTCCACCATGGCACTGGATGATTTACAAATCATACTTTGTGTCAACACAAAATGCACTTGAAATGCACTCAAAAATGTGTCGCGCTAATAAAATGCAGTAACTTGAAAGGATAATACATTTGCTAATCAACTATTATGGAAGGCAGTAGGGACACGTGTTTTGTGGCGCGAGGGTGAGGGTGCGGCGCATGGAAGGTGGAGACAGGCAGAGAACAATGTTGAGACTGGAGGGTGGCGCGAGAAATCTAATCACCGACGATGCCAGTGCCCTGTAGTCAACCAGTGTCTAAGTGCAATGCAGAAAAAGTTTGCAGTGAGCTGTCAATGCTGGTACGGACCGTACGGTGTGGCAGGGGATGGTGGCGGTGGCGGTGGCAGCGGCTGTTGACGGCGACGGGGCAGTTGCGACAGGCGGGGACGTCGAGGGGCAAGAAAGGCGGGCGTGATACAGTAACGAGCGTGATGATAAAGTTCGGTTACAATTGCAAGGATGTCAAGACGAGTTCTTTTATCCCTTGTCTTTTGATACATTCTTTGCACTTGTTTGTAATTGCTTTTCTCCTCCTTCTATTGGTCGGAAATTCATAGAAAAACTATAAAAGGACATATCAATGTAAGGGTCTTCGCGGGTTTCCTGGCTTCGTATTGGCTAGATAAGATGCATTGGAAACATATATGTATTTTTTTTTTCAAAAATATGTACTCGACATGTCGACGAGTCTGTCCTCCCTGCAAAATACCGCACTCTTTTGACTGGTCTGTTGTGAGTCTTTTGAGGGATAATTTCACTTCTATTCGACAGACGACTGTATGTGAACTTTGCTTCTGCTACTTATTACTAAGTTCATAGACTGTTCTCCCCCGGGCCTGCACTTTTGCCCTTGTCAATTGTGTTCAATCCCTGGTTCTTCTTTGCTAATGCAATGATGGCATGGTAGTCACTTTCTTCCTCACATATTCACTGTCTCTGGATCCTCCTTGTTGTATGCTAGCCATCTCCTGACACCTGCCATCTTTATCATGCCTTCACTTGTGCATTGGCATCTTTTAACTCTCTGTAGGGGGTTTCTTGGAATGCAGCAATAATCTTATCTGTCAATATTCTATATCTCATCATTCCAAATTGACATGCGAGTAAGTAATGCCACGCTTGCGGTGGCCACTTCCACAAGTCACAGCAGGCAGACGGACGGAAAATCGCGTGCCGGAACTTCGGAAACTCAGTCTTTCTGAGAAGTCCAGGCCCCAACTGGAAATTCATTTCCGCACTATTTTATGTAGATTGTTTGACTTTTTGCCTTACACAATCTGTGCGATATTAGTGTTCGAAGCTATTCATTTATATCCTTAAGCTCATGGGTACATAGTTATGCTTAGTCCACACTGTTCCCAGGCTCATGGAAGTCATGGAGGTAGTGCTGCTCATTCCAGCCTCCATATGGGTGGTTGCTCGTGATGGAAACCTGCACCCAACTACATAGTACACCAGCTTGTGATGTTTCGTCACAGCACCGCTGTTCTCATCAATTTATATTCACGATAAGTACGTGTTTCCACCCTGCTGTCCACTGCCGTACATTTCACACTGAAATTGTTTAAATTTGATCAGACGGAAGAGTTCGGTTTCCCCTCCGTTGAATTCTCTGAGTCATTTTGCTTGTCTACTTCTAGATTTTCCGATTTCTTAGACACCAGGTATCACGGCACTCTCGACCTTTATCATAATAATCATATGCGAGGTACGACACATAGTACGATCATGATGCACTATGATCTTTATTCCTCTCATTGGAGGATTTGGTTCAGCATCGTGTACACTCCGAAGCTTGCTCGATCATGACTTACTCGCGATTTCTCAACCAGTGTACTACTTAGTTACTGTGAAACATGGAGGTCTCCGAAGCTGCCGGTACTCATACAACCATCAGCAGAACCATGGGCTGATGGTGCATCAAAAGAACGTGAAGGTCTGCTTATGTTTTGAATGTTTCAAGTATCGTACCTGGTGCTACACTTTTTTCAAGATGGCTTTCGTAGTGAACCCTCCTGCAGACTCCACGCCGAGTCTTTTGAGGCATATTGAGGTCCTTGCTATCGCTTCTCGGCCCTTGGTATGCACACAATTGTCACGCCGAGGCCGAAGATGCCATAGTGTTCATATTAAACTGCGATGATCATCACCAACTGAGTCGATTTGGTTTACAAATCCTGGTACTTTTCATATTATTCTCGTAATCAGTTTCTATCAATACCTGCGCCTGTTTCCCGGCCTGAGGATCGTGGAACCACCGTTGGAACTTGGAACTGACGGGGTTACCTTTACCCCCCCAAATTTCTGCTTCCATTGAAGATCGTCCTCGTCCTGTAAGAATCACGCTGTTACGCAATCGAGCTTCTTAAACTCATGCCCTTGTTGAGACTCGTTGAAGACCGGTTATATTGGCTTCAAGTCTGATTGATTCCCACTCACCGTGATTGGTTTCAGTGTGCCCGTCAGCCGCAGCCCTTCCACATCACCATTTGGCATTAACGATGCGAAGCAATCTTATTCGTTCTTATGAGGTAAGATTGGAGATTGATTTGTTCTTTTTAAACCTGATCTGTTCTTCATTAGACTTGATCTGTTCTTTTTAGACTGTGCCGATCTGGAACAAACAGGCTAAGTACAGCGGCGGGCACTGGTTCCGTCATCATAACGATCCAATCGCTCGGGTGTCGCCACCGCGGCCCTTAGTAGCACGGGCAAACCCATGTGGATATTCATCTCAGCCGTGATAGCCCGAAGTGACGTGGTATTCCTATAATCATGAGCGTGGTGAGGCCTGATACCATCATCTGAGTACTGACATGAGTTCTGTCATTGTAAGGCTCAGGGGGAGGATTCGAGAGCATGGGTGGATTCCTTCGTGAGGTGAATCGAAGATCGGCTGAATTTAATAATGTTATCGAGTGGTGTACATCAACCTCGTGCACAGCATCGTGCTCCTGATAGGCTCCTGTATTGAACACGCTAGTTTACTTCCACCTACTATGGCCAGTTCTCAGTACGACACCAGCACCCCCGCCCTAAAGGTTCACTCTCTCTTTGATTCCAAAGAAGCCAACGTTCAAGTACTCTGCTCGGCCGAACGCACACTTTACCGCGTTCCATCATTTGTGTTACGAAGTACCACAGGGTACTTTCGCGCTATTCTACCCCCTCTCCCACCATTCGGGCAGCCAGTAAGTGGCCAAGGCCAAATTACAGACCCAATCATAGTGGACGAGAAAGATGCTGTCTTAGAAAGATTCCTTCGTCTCATCAGTGGGCTGGAGACGCCGGTGTGGGAATCCTTTGACGAGTTGGATGCAGTGATGTCGCTCGCCGAGAAGTGGGACGCAAAAGGTCCGATGTGTCTCATACGAGCCGCGGTGAAGGCACCCAGGTTTCTTGCAGAACCTCTTCGATTATACACGATGGCGACTCGATTCGGTTGGGAATACGAAGCCAAGCTTGCGTCCACCTATACGTTGAAACTATCCATCTATGACGAGGAGTACGCAGAGCAACTTCAGCGGTTGTCTGCCAAACATTTGATGGCTCTGTTGAGTTTCCATCGTCGTCGGAGGGATCTATTAATGGCCTTTCTCGACACTGGAGAGGCTTTCGCCGCGGGGAACGACCCAGATCGATACTGCTCTGGGTGTGGAGAGAAGGTGGATAATCATAGTTGGCGAGAGTTCAAAGCAAGAGTGTTTCTCGAGATGGACCAACGACCACTCGGTGACACCCTGTTGAGTTTGGACATGGAGGATTGGCGGGAGTCTGTCGCATGCTGGAGTGCAAGGTGCTCTAACGAAGAGTGTGGAATGTCGCATTATGATAGGTCGGCCACGTTGCGCGTCATTCACGACTACCTCCAAAAGCTTCCTCTGACGGTATAGAGGCCGAGCTATACATAGTAAACTACTCGCTAGTGCTCATCTATGTTTATAGTAGCTTTGCTTTCTTCCATACGGCCCATGAGCTAGCCTATAATCATAAAGAAATGAAAAGTGTTGATTACATAGTTGTGATAACAACCATATTTGGCTACTTCAGGTTTGATCGATGATCTCTGATCGCAAAATTTCCTTTGATCAAAACCACCATGTCTGAAGACGAGGCAGACCTTTCTCTTGGTACTATGTTTACAGTTAGTTGCACAGCATATCGAATACAAGTATGTTCCAACGGCGACTCAGGAACTGCCTCGACCTCCAACTCCGGAACCTACCATCGTCGTGTACACTCGAGAATCCGGTCGCCGTAAATCGACTGAAGAATGGGAGGAAATTCAAATAAGACTTGTCGGAGCTCACCCCTTGTGGGGAAATTATTTGTGCGTAAGGCTTGATCTACAGCATGGAGATTAACAGCAGTTAGATAGATGGAACGCAGCTCGCGCATTCGCTTCCTACTTGGACGAGTACCAAGAGCTCTATAGAGATAAGTATATACTCGAACTTGGCGCGGGTGGTGCTCTGCCGAGTATTCTTGCCGCAAAAATGGGTGCGCGGAAGGTTCGCCACTAAAAACGTCATATTTTCCTAATTGCTGATGACTTACTGCAATTAACAGGTAGTGATCACTGACTACCCTGACGACGATCTTGTGAATAACATTGTCCACAATGTTGAAGTCAATATTCCAGCTTCAGATCGTGATCGTGTCTCTATTCAAGTACGCTCTCTCCTTGAAAATAAAAGAGGAAATCCAACTTCACTACGCCTTAGGGCTACATTTGGGGACGAGCTGTTGATCCTCTACTGGAAGCGATATCATCGACATATACAAAATCAGTATTCGACCTCATCATCTTATCCGATTTGATTTTCAACCACTCTCAGGTAAATAGATACTTCAATCTTCCAAGGTTGAAACTGACATTTTTTTCAGCATGATGCCCTCCTGACGACATGCGAACTGGCCCTTTGCCGAAATCTTTCCGATTTACACTCTATTTCTCCTACTGCTTCTGTGCTTGTCTTTTATTCCCATCATCGCCCGCACTTGGCACATCGTGATATGGAGTTTTTTGACAAGGCGCGAGGGCGAGGGTGGGTATGTGAAGAAATCTTGACGCGCAAGTTCCCTGTACGTTTTATTAATATCTTTCACTTCGAATTCTTCTGATCATTCTTCCTTAAGCCTATGTTTCCGAGCGATTCTGGCGAGGAGTCTGTTAGGGCCACTGTGCACGGATGGCGATTGACACGATCCTTGCCAACATAATTATGTCTCCACAGTCAATATATCAAAAGCATCTCTACACGTTCGGTGTCCTACCAAATTTCTGGCTTTGAACTGTCTCTTCACCAGATCTGATTACCCTTTCTGCTGAATATTACAAACTTCAGTCATCACTTTTTCGTTGATACTGTCGCTTTGAGCCTGTGATGATCTTTTCATGTGATTATACCGAAAGCTGTAAGCTTCAGTGATTGTGACGCAACATCCCTTCGACTCTTTCAAGATATTCTCTTTTCTTTTTTCCTCGAGGAGAGAAAGATGTAGGAAAGAGTAAGTGTTGAAGTCACTGAGACAAAGAAGGAGGATGCAAGTGATGGTGAACCATGATGGTGATGGCTTCGCGTGGATGTGACTGGATTACAGCTCTGTAACACCAGTACTTATAACCTAGCATCGATTCTCAACCTGTACAAATTACGCGCGGTTCCTGTACCTATCTTTCAATGGTCATACGTACCTGGATGAATCCCACCTCAGCACTTCAGCATCGTGGGGGCTTGAACTCATGTAATTCTAAATATTTAGGACATCCGACATTGATTGGCTCATTGATTGCATTATAATATATGCAAAAAAAAAAGAAAATACCGCAGAAGGAAGGAAAAGGAGCAATAGCACAAATCAGAAGAAAGTATCATTGAAAAACTCGAGCTTCAAAGAGGTTCAAAATCCGAGAGAACGACTCTAAATATATCTTTCACTCCCCCGTGGATGCGCCAAAATTGGCCGGCCGGGAGAAGAGGAAGTTGCTATAACTTGACAGGTCCCACATCATCTCGAATACTCCAGGTGGTGGCCAAAGATGAAGGTGCAGTTCACGACGGTGGAGGCCGAACTTGCTCGAAGCATAGGTTTTGTGTAGCTCACTGGCAGGGGGTGGGCGTTCAGGCGAGTGAGAATAAGAGATGAGATTGGAAGATTTAGCCAATATGTATGGTTTCTTCGTCGGCCATGATCAACTGTTTTCTTTGATTTCTCGTACTAGCGGCCGCTGATGCATACGGGTGAGGCGGTGTTCAAGCGTCGGTACGTGTCTGTGTCTCCCTCACATGGTGATTTGGTGCTAGTGAGAAAAAAACCGGCGTTCGTGTCGAATATATTACTGCGCAATCCTACTGGGATACGTTAAAGACATCCTCGTCAATGCCATCACCACTCACCCTAACCTGGATCTCGAGACCAAAACCGCCAGAATTACTACATATTTTCACCTTTGCATAACAGTGTTTCGACAATCTCTTGTCTTTCCTCCCTGGTTCGCTTCCTGAGTTGCAACCCTACCTTGTGTCACCATTCAGCTTTCTCCTTCCTCAACACCTCTGACACGACACAGAATCACTGTAGGCTCTTCGAAGGACCTCTGGCACTAGTCGAACACCCCTAGTCGCATAGATCCATGTCTATTGGCTTCGACACGAGACCCAGATGCAAGCGGGCTCAGATTTTCTCCGCCGGGTGCCATATCATAGATTCTAGGGTTGGGATTCTGGAGAGATAACCCAGAGAGTAGGCACAACAGTCGAGAAATTGACAGGGTTTTCGTGATTGTATGAAACAAAATTGACAGTACTGTTGATCAAATCGAAATCTAGGATAGCACGATTTTCACGATCCATCAAATAGAGTAAAGGCTTCCTCTGTCGTGTGAGCGTTGACGAGTCCATCTGCGCCAGAAGGTACTCCTTGAGGTCTCTCGTCGTAAAGCATCACATCATCCTCTTCATCACACCAACCAAATAGCTCTCCAGACACATCCGTTGCAAGGATAAACTCCTGCGATCGCGTGCCACAGCCTGTTCGGACGTTGAGAGAGGCAGGGCATCCGGCCAAGAAACGGTGTTATGGACCTGAACCGATTTTTGTACGGGCGAATGGAAAGCTCTGGAGGAACATCGTGGCTGTAATCCATATAGAGAACGGCGGGCACTGGTATCTCGGAGTCAGGATATATAGATTGAATTTTGTGCTTGTAGCGAACGAGATTTTTTTCAGTGAGAAAGCTGAAAAACTTCAGTGAGTGTGGTGAGGCTAAAGTGTCGCGACCTAAAGATGTATTTCATCAATCAAGATGAGTGAATCTAGTAGGACATTTCCTAGCAGCATACCAGATCGGAATGATTGACATCCATGTCGATGACGAGACCAGTGGGATCGTTGGCATTTGCGTGAGCAGTATATTGTTACTTTATACCCGGTACAGCGCATTACCTTCCAGGCTCCAGTCTCAGCATTGCATTAAGTATTATTATTGAGTTCATGGATCAAAGCAGCTGACGAAAATGATTCGCAAGGTGGAAAATACCTTGTTCTCGAATTTGGGAATGTGCGGCCTAGTCATGAGAAGTTCATCTTTAACATCCTTGAGATACGTGGCTGCATTGACTAGTGATGTCCAGCTGGACCGAGTTCCTTCATCAGCGATGCGTTCAGCCATTTTTGTGTTACAATCCAATGTTGCATGCATTGATACTCGCCGAAGAACAGAGATATACATGCAGTACAGCCGGAGCATACGAAGCAAACTTTCGATACACGATGTAATGGTATGTGAATGAGCGCTGTAGGCTGCTGCGAGTTCGAGAAGGGTAGGTATCAGCCGAACGCGTAGCGCGTGGATGATCCGGGCATGTCCGACAGCCACTTTGTTCCAATAATGCGTAAAGAGAATCAGCAGGGTTTCTACTGATTGGATCGTAGTTGCAGATGTCTCCGCGGTTCCAACACGAAAGGACTCGGATGCAAAGTCACAGAGAGCATCGCAGACATTAGCCATCACAATATGTGGTGAGAGTGATTCATAGAACTTTGGATTCCTCGCAGCGAGCTGTACATGAACATCTGCAAGTAAGGGAAAGCATGAAATCCGTGTCGGGTCGCTATAATCACTGATTTGAATTGCATGGCATACATCTTGGGCCAGTCAGCTTCAAGAAGGGCCTTGAGATCATCGGACTTCTTGCTTTCGACTGAGTAGCCGATCCCGATGAGCGCATGGATCACTACGTGCACGGATTCAAGTGTGATGATGGGTGGAGGATCGAGATTGAGCTGATCGATGAAAAAGCGTTGGACGAGAGGATGGCGAAAGGGACAAGAAAGATTTGATGTAGATGTTCGGGTATTTGGACGCTTTGTCGACAAGTTCCTAAGAAGAGGGGCACAACATTTGATGTGAAAGATGGCTAAAAGTATCTCACCTGGATGTTAGTACTACAAGGGAGTTTTGGCGAGGATAGACGAGACTTCTTTAGTAACATTGAGCAATTTCAGCAAGACGGCAGGCGTGAAGTGGCTTTGTTTTGATTTTTTTTTGCCGATATTGATGGTGATTACGAAGATGTTAAGACGAGTTACTTATACCGAGAAACTTCATTGCTCTTGTTAAACTCTTTGTACCGATTGGACAAGAATGTAGAAAAAACCCTTTTTAAGACATATCTGGTGTAAGGGGGTTAGTATTGCAAATTGTATCTGTTTTCACCTGTATTTCTTTGTATTCTTATTGGACCAACATCAATTGATGATCATTAATTTTCCTCATCGACATGTCGACAACATTTCATTCTCATTCCTTCTATAAAGTTGCTACAAAGGCTCATCATGATAGACAGTGACCTGTTAACTACAAGAGATTATACAGGTGGGGCTAGGTTACACATTGGCCAGTAAACAGAGAATGTCAAAGAAAACATATTTGTTGCATACTTACTTCGGTGTATACAAGTATGTCTTGTCATCATTACACTATTCATCCTATGGGTGAAAAACTCTGAGAAAGTCCCACTTCAATAATTCTGATATCTTGTCTCTTCACAGTATACCTTACCAAAATCTGGTTGG